>PVLD010005318.1:70555-113577 GCA_004027595.1 Dinomys branickii | reverse complement strand
AAAAAAAAAAAACCAGACAGCAGACCACTAAGAAAACTAAGACACTAAGTTATCAAACAAGCTGGAAGCTTTGGAATTCAAGCACCATCACCCTTAATGCCTGATTCTTTATGCTACCGACTGAGCGGTGATCAATAGCATTCCTCCTTCACCTTGCCAGGATTACGATTCAAGAAATTGTTACCAGGAACAGGAACTTCTCTCCTCTGTCAAGGTCTTTATTGAGGCATGAACAAACAAGTCCCATAAATCAAGAGCGTCAAAGCCTACAAAGGGAGTTGTAGCGGCCTTGTTGAAAGAAAGCCTTTGGGCTGGGGATATGGCTCAGTGGAGTGGGCGCTTGCCTAGCAAGCGCAGGGTCCTGGGTTCGATCCCCAGTACCGCAAAAAAAAAAGAAAAAAAAGAAAGAAAGCCTTTGATGGAATATATATGAAGAGAGAGGAGGGAGGAGGAGTCACTCGGCTAGATCTCAAGATCTGACTAAACCCACTTCAAATGAGGCGTTTCCACTGCTTTCACACAGAAAACGCTGTGCTCCGTAGTTGCCCCAGGGCCAAGCCAGCCTTGAGCCTGGGTCACTGGGGCTTGAAGGGGGAACAATGGCAAGAGGGTTTTATCTTTGGCACCTCACTCTTTTCTGTGATTCTGGCTGGCTCTTTTCCACCCTGAGTGAACCACCCTCTCTTCTCTATCCCCAAAACATTTAGACTCAGCTTGTACACATCTAGCTCTCAGTTAGGGTTCAGCCAAGGGAATCCTGACACTCTGGTTCACATTACCGACATTCTTCTGAACAGGCAAAGGTATGACCTTTCCAAAGAGTATGAAATTTTGTCAAAAGGTCCTGTGATGGGTTAAGCAATGGTCAACTTGGAACACCCAGCTGAAGTGAATCGTTGTGGTTCTGGGTGTGGAAGGCCCACCTGAAGATTGCTGCCAACAACATGAGAAAAAAGAACTGGAGGGAAGATGCTGTGCTGTTGAATTTCCTGGAGAAGCTTGTCACACTGGTTTTCCTGATATGAACTCAGCCATCAGAGGAGCTTGGGTCCTTGCTGTCACAGAGGATGGCTGTTGTTCTCTTCAGGGAAGCTCTGGTCCTTATCTTGAACTTCACTTCCTGGCTCCAGGGCAGATCCCTCAGCCTGCTGGCACAGACCCTTCACCCCACTGGCGCAGACTTTCTAGCTTGACCTTTGAGCCTTCCCAGCCAATACATATTTGCATGAGATGTTCTGGGCTCTAGGCCTCCAGTCTTGTGGAGAGCATTACCATGGGCTCTAGGTCTTCAGTTGGATTCTTTGGGTCTCTATTGCATGGACAGATCTCTTACTGCATTTGACCCTTTGGATAAATATTATAAAGTAATCCTAAACATTATGCATCCTGTATTAAATCTATCCCCTTCTGAATTCTGACTACAACAGGTCCCTCAGAAGGAAAAAGTTCTAAGATAACTCGGGAGATGAAGAGTACATATGGTCATCAACCTACAATAATATTTTTTGACTTTATGGTGGTGAGAAAGGTGACATGCATTCACTGGCAACCATACTTTGATTTGTGAATGTGGACATTTTCCCAGGCTAGTGGTATGCCATCCCACCCTCTCTCTTGATGCTGGGCAGTGGCAGGGCACCTCAGCTCCCACAGAGCCCTGCCATCACAGGGAGACACAATTGACACTCTACAGTGTTGCCATGCATAGTTGGGATATTGTATTTTGTGTCTTCACATCCCATCACATTTACAAAATGCCCAGATGTGTTGCCCACACTCATACAATCATTCTCCTTGCTACTTTCTGTTAGTAGTCAACAAATTACATGAGATACTCAACCCTAGTATAAAACAGGCTCTGGGTTAGATGATTCGGCACAAGGGTGGGCTGCTGTAAGCATTCCAGGCATGTTGAAGATGAGCTAGGCTACGCTGTGATGTTTGGTAGGTAAAGAGTATTAAAGGCATTTTTAACAGACTATTTTCAGTTTGTGGTGGGTTTATCAGAATATTACTCACCCATAAATTGAAAAGCATCTGTGTATTTTTCAGGCAGAGGATACCTCTTGTCACACACACACACACACACACACACACAGTACCACCTACCAGGTTGCCAATCCCTCTTTCTGTAAGAGTGATTATCCTCCACCTCTTTTATGAGTGGAAGGGAGAATGATCCATACTAATTTCTTTAAAAGAGAAAAGCAATTCTGGGATACAGGTGACATATAAATAGCAACCTTTAAAACTGAGAACACAACAGTTCCATCCACGGAACCACGTAGGTAGAGTTTTGTTCCTTGAGAGTAATGGAGAAATTTCTCACAGGAAAGGGAAACTTATGAAAGAACCAGGTAAAAGCCAACTTAGAGTAACTTCGGGTTATCATACTTTTTGTACTTTATTTTCAAAGTTAAATTCTTCTATATTTAAGGGAAAATATTAGAATCCAGTTTATTTTTTTTTAACCTATAGCTTTTACACTTACCCACCCTTGAACTGACTTTAATGTGGGACTTCTGAAGTTCAATCCTAGAGAAAAGCTAATAGCACAAAGGAAAAAAAAAATAATCTTTCTTTGTAGCTAGACAAAGAATTCCAAGAATTTTTTGTTATCACAGATGGGGCAGAACACTTAGGTGACTGCTGTCCAAATGCCTAGGAGCCAACATCTGAAACCATGTATTTAATCCCAGGCATTTCTTTCGAGGAAAGTTAGCTAGAAAACAGAGACAGAGCTAGTAAGATTCAGAGACAGAGTTCAAAGGGAAATATTACCAGGCATTTTTATATTAAGGATTTTTTAAAGATAGTTAATTTGTGGTTATAATGTGCATTTACTTTGGGTTCCTGCACTAGTAATCCTTTGGGAACATCTGCTAAATTGCCTCAAATTCCCAAGCCTAAGAAGATAACACTGAAGCAGAGGCCACATTCAGTGTGGGAGTCTCACAGCGGGTCTCACTCGGGTCTCACTCGGAGTTGGAAATTGGGAGAGGAGCTCTGATGAAGCTCCCAGGCTGGGATTATCCTCACCTGGAACAAGAGTGCCTTAGGGAGCAAGTTCCACCCAGTTCACTAACATCTCCTTGACCAAGTGGTGGGGTCTACCAGCCTCTTCTGGACCTGAGATCAGGAAGGGGTTCCTGAGCCAGTTACAGACCCTACGTGGGCTGCCACTCACCCATACAGCCGGAACTCTCCCGACAGCTTCTCCTCCTAGTGATTTGAACTGAAGAGTAGCAGGTAAAGGAGAAGCAGGATGAGCAGCAGCCTAATGTGACTTTCAGGGGTGGACAGCTCAGTATGCCATGCCCTGCCATGTCACTGCTCTGCTGAAAACGCAGCTCCCAGTGATCCTAAAACCCAGACCAGTGAAAAACTAAAAAAAAAAGGGGGGGATGTTTATTATAACAAAGGGCAGTTTATTTTGGGGGAAAAAAAAGACAGAATGGAGTGTTAGGTTTTCATCAGTGCAGGAGACACAAAGGGGGAAGAAGGTCTTTACACCGGTCAGGAGAGAAGGGGACTGCAGACAGCACAGGCTGGGGATTTATAGGAACTCTGGCTAGAGGCGGAGCTTCAGGGGCGGGCTCAGTGAGGGGGTAGGAGCTGATTGGGGCTTTCCTCGACCGGCCTGCGAGGGAATGGTAGGAGGAAGTTGTGCTCAGGGCTGAGGGGAGAAGTAGCGGGGAAGTGATCATCAGGAAGACAGGCTGCTGTTTCGGGGCTTTAGCCATTTTAGACCGCCACCATAATGACTCAGCAGTTCATACTCGGGCAGGAACCTATCAAAGAGCCTAGACAGTGAGGTAGGTGGTAGAGGGCTTCAGAGGTGAAAGCCCATGTGCTTTATCCCTGGCTTCTTTTACTGGGGACTAGAGTTTGTCCCAGGCCGGGCATATAGCCCAGTGGCACAAGAGCCTTCCTGGCAAGCGCAAGGTCCTGAGTTCGATTCCCCATATCAAAAAAAAAATAGTTTGTCCCATCCCCCAGGGGGTGCTGGTGGGTATCTGATTTGTTGCCTTGACTGTCTTTGACCCTACGCTAGGCTTCCTGGCCGTTTGGTTTCTTCCTGTTTCTTTATAATCAATAAGTGATCCGGGAGGGCCTGCTAGGAAGACCACTTACTAAGTAAAGGGGACATGTGTGCATGTGTGTATCTGGAATATGGTATTGATGCTGATGTGAGAACATAGGTACATGTGTATACGTGTAGGTGTGTTTGTGTGTGTGAGTGCGTGCACGCGCGTCTTACATATTAGAGTCCTTTGGTGGCTGTCTCTTATGCCCTTGTAGTTTGTCAGGTAGGTGAGGAGAGCTGGCTTTTCCTGGTAATTGTGCTGCCTGGTGCCTCTCCCAAGTCTAGCTAGCTTTCCCCTGCTTTTAATAAGTTTTTAAAGACTTGATCTTAATAAAGTTCAATCAGTCTTTATTCTATCTTTCCCTACCTACAGGGCCCCCTGCCCATACACTAATGGGTGCAGATACTGATGGCAGGTTCGTGGCCAGCAAGGCCAAGCCACAGGTAAGAAAAAGCAGACACTATGAATAAGGGGAAGAAGCTCCTAGTAGGGACAGGAGAAAGGAGAGGGACCCAATTGCCCCTGAGAAACAGGGAGCATCAGGCCCCAAAGCAGCCTTTAGGCTGGAGCCAACCTGTCATTACAACAAACCCCACTTCTCCCAGTTTTTCAGCCTTGAAAGCACCCATGCCCGAGCAATCTTCCCACAGTGAGTCAAACTGCACATTCTTTATCCAGCCTGAATTCCTGGCCTGATCTCAGCAGAGAACACTTGGGACACATCAGCTTACAAAAGGAACAGGAAGCGTGCTTGGGAGCCCAGCCTTCTGGAAAATTACTGAGCCATGTCACTATGCACAGCACCTAACCTAAAATCCTAACCGTGAGGTCAAGGTAGTGGCCCAAGGCCGGCTGGGACAGGGTAGCAAAGAGGAAAGATCTTGCCCACCTCCACCACCCACCCCCATAGCCTTTATCATCTTTTCTCTTGTTTCCAATTAGAACATGCTGTCCCTCAGCTGTCTCTCCTTTTACATCGTCTCTGATCGATTGCTGCGCTCTAACCGTGCAGGTGATAACTCAGTGCTCTCTGCCCCATCCTATCTGCATTGAAAGTAATGATAAGCCCTTAATTCCTTCCAGAAAGGAGAGAGAGGAAGGAAAACAGGGAAAAGAAAACAAGGAGTCTCTTTGGTATAAGACTAGAGGAGTAGAGGCTGTTCAAAAACGGGCATCAAATAACCTAACACGAATTTGTGTTGGAAAATCTAAAAGTGATCCAAAGTGTCGACCGTGAGGTTTAGTGAGAATCTGGGCTAGTGGCAAAGCACTGAGGTTGATCTGACTCCAGGAATCGCTATCAGATTCTCAGCAGCTGGGAAGCTGATGTGGCATTTTATGTGAGAGAGCAGAAGTTTAGAAAGACTGAGAAATTCTACCTTAACCTGCAGAGCCATCGCTCAAGTGACACCAGGCCTCTTTCAGGGTTGCTGGACGCAGGTCTCTCTGGCCTGACCTTCACTGTCCCGAGGACAAAACCTGTCTCTGGCTGATCTGTGGGTAACAGAGTGGGATTCCCTACACGAAGTCTCTTGCTGCTGCTTTAATAACACTGGTTAGCCTATGAATGGAGTATGTGCCCAGAACTGCATGTGGACGTTAATAACAGAAACCACTATGCCAAGCCAAAGAAAGCATCAGTTGAAAAAATAGCATTAGAGGAAGCAAGTAATTTCAGCTGCCAAATCAAAACTTAGACACATCTAACCTGCTGAACTATGGAATCGTCCCTACATTCTAATGCTCAGCGATTGGAAATGCCATAAATCAACAAAGGGTAGTATGCTTGTGTTCTTTTCTCATATATAAATGCCAAAACAATTTATTTTCTTTCATAGTGAAAAACTCTTCCATTTAGTCAGTAATGAAGCTATAAATTTGTGGGCACACACACTTTTTTTCTTAAAAGCAAAAAAAAAAAAAAATACACCAGTTTATCTTTTAAGTTTGTTTTGATCTTCTGTGTTATGTTTTAAATTGAAGATTCCTAATGTAAAGCACATCTTCAGGTATGTTGAAGAGAAGACGGCATAGATTTTCCAGAGAAAATTATATGACTTCAGGACAAGACAGAGTCCCAAGTCCGACTTCCACTGAAACTTAGTTTAACAACTGTCAAACTTCAATTCATCTAAATTTAGAGTATGACTCATTGACCTGTTCCTTGGGATTTGGTCCAGCAAAAATAAACCTTTCCAAGGGGGAAATAGCCCTGCTAGACATTCAGTTGCCCCAAATAGGAACAAATCCATCTTTCCTAATACCTTCTGCTGTAATCCAAACTCAAATCCAGTAGGTTTGGGATAGGAGATTAGAGAATGGCAAAAACTGGCTGGTGAAGTAGGCATGACCTATTAATAAGATCCAGGACATATATGAAGGAAGAACGGTTCCCAAAGCCCTGCACGTGGACTTCTCAGGAGAATTCAAGCAGATGTTCAGTAGGATGGCTGAGATCTAGCTTCAGCCTGAAGAGTGGGATCCCAGAACTGCCTCTCAGGACCCGGATGTGTAAGTTCTCACAGGTTTCCTCAAGGTTTGGACGATATAAAAGAAAGGCAGCCACAAGGAACCAGTGCTAGCGCACCTTTCCTCAATAGCCCATGCTGTTCCCCGGATGCAGCATATGCTTTTATCTTTCTTACCCTCTTTTTCTATTTACTCAGCCCGAGCTCGCTCTGCAGAGCCAGCTCCTTTCCCATTCTTCGCCTTTACTTTCTCTAGTAAACTTCGCCACTATTTTTTTGCTCCTTTCATTCAATTCTTTGTTCCAGAGAAGGAGAACCTGAAATCCAACTCCGGAGGAAAAGGCTCGCAATTCCAAGCCTTTTCTATTTAGTTGTCGAGCCACTTTTCAGAAACAAGGTACCCGGTAACAGGTTCACCCTTTAAAACATTATCAACATATCAGTACCTCCGTTTTTACTGCTTCAAAATATTATATCGAATGAAATGCCACATTTTGTTTAGTCACTCATCAGGTGATGGACAGGTAGTTGTTTCCACATTTGGTTATTATGAACAATAATGTTCTAAAGAAACTTTTGTGTAAACACATATTTTCAGTTCTCTTGGACTTAATACTTGCCGGGTCAGATGGTCCCTCTATGTTTAACTTCTTAAGGAACTGCCCAACTGTTTTCCAAAATAACTAAATGATTTCACAAATCCCACCAGCAAAATACCTGTGTTCCAATTTCTTCACATCCTTGTCACCTGTCTTTTTGATTATTGCTTCCATAAATATAGCGGTTCCTCAATGTGGTTTTAATTTGCCTTTCCCTGATGACTAATGATGGTGAGAACCTTTTCATGTGCTCGTTAGTCACTTGTGTGTTTCTTTGAAGAAAATTCTATTCAAATATTTTGCCCCCTCTAAAATTGTATTATTTGTATTTCTTCTTATTGTCTTGTTGTAAGTATTCATTATATATTAGATACCGTTTGCTTATCAGATTACAATAAGCAGATATTTTCTCCTGTTGTACAGGTTATCTTTTCACTCTCCTAATGATAGAAGTGGTTTTTCTTCTTCCTTTCTAATCTGGATATTCTATTTCTTGCCTAAATTCCCTGGCTGGCACTCCCGGCAGAACTGTTAAAGAGAAGCCATGAGAGTAAACATCCTCATTTTGTTCCTAATCTTAGGTAAAAGCATTTAGTCTTTTGCCCTTAAATCTGATATTAGCTGTAGCTTTTTTCATAGATGGGCTTTGTTAGGTTGAGACATTCATTTTTCCTTCGTCTTCCTCTTCTCTTTCTTCTCTGAATCTATCTCTTTATTTCTGCTTGAAATACAAATGTCCCATTGGGGTTATGAGAACTACCAGAGTCCTGGAGACAAGGGCTGGATCTTCCCATCATTCCTGGGGACTGCAACAGAGGAAAAGGCTAACTGGGATCAGGACCATTGAAACCACTGATGTTCAAAAAAAAAGAAAACCACTGATGTTCAGCTTACTGAATCTATAGCCTGCTGCTGCTTGAGCACAACTGTCCCCCAAAAAGCGGCATGACTGTCAAAGATGGAGATGGCAGACACGGAGATTTTTAACCTGAATATGCAGTGCGAAGAGATGTGCAGCAGCTCCATATGCTCTCTAACGTGCCACGTTTGATCAGAGCTGGGAGTGCAGTTGAGTGCTGGCCCCCTTTCACCACGCTGCCGCTCTGCTTTGTGGTCTGGAAGGAGAGTGGACTCAGAGCATCTGGGTGCTTGTGGGGATCATGCCCTTGGCAGCTTGCTTGGCTAACCAGTACTTGTATCTTTTGGCCTTAAGCTTCTCAAAATTCACTACAGATAGAGGAACTCTCACAGTGTCAAGCCTGTTTACCACCACCTTCTTCCAGTCCTTGCCCCACTGTGCATCGGTTAACTTCAATACATGTGGGGCAACGACACCAGGATTCTTAACCAATATTGCTAAAATTGCCACATTTCCAAAGCTGATATACAAACTTAATGCAATCCCAATCAGAATACCAACAGCATTCCTTATAAGACTAGAGAAAACAATTCTAAAATGCATAGATTTCTACTCTTCTGAATCCCTTCTGTGGTGGTGGCTGCCTACCAACCTGGTTCAGCAGAAAAGAGTTTCTTTGATTAGAACAGCTCCCTTGGATATGAGTCTGGTAGAGTTCAGTCTCTTTACAGGTTAACAGTAGAAGCCCCCATAGGTTAAGAGACTCAACAAAAGCCACACATTTAGTTGATAGCATAGAAAAGATTGTAAATGCAGAGGTTAAGTTGTTCATAAATAAAATTTTCCTTCATTGTACCAGGAATAAGTTGTTTTAAAGCCTTCTTCCTAAATACCTCTCAGATACACTTCTTCTACCCTAGTTCTACTAAAGGTGCCTGCTTTTCAGGCCCCCCTCCTGTCTAGCAAAACGGTCCTTATGCTGCAGACCAGGTATTACCTTCCCTGAGAGGCTTTCCTTACTGCTTCCTACACCTCTAGTGACCAGCCCTGGAGAGCAGCGACTGTCCTATCACACCTCAGCCTGTCTGCACCTCTCAAAGACTCTGCGGAGGAGGCTGTCCATCTGAGTTGTCTGGGTTGTCTGAGTCGCACCTGTGCCTACATGAAGCCACTAGGCAGAATCTAGGCACAGGTTTTTGCTCCTACGTTTTCCACTGGTTTTTAACAAAACAAGCCAAGTGTGGTGATACACACATGTAATCCCAGCAGTCTAGGAGACTGAGGCAGGAAGACAAGAAGTTGGAGAGCATCCCAGGCAATTTAGCAACTTAGAAAGACCCCATCTCAAAATTTAAAAAGGGATGGGTGTAGCTAATTGTGATGGCCACAGATTCAGTCCCCAGTACCACAGGGAAAAGAGAAAAGAAAAAGGAAAAAACCTTGATACATGTCTGGAAATGTGATCCCTAAATATATAACGTAAAATGCAAGACAAAAAGATTTGGACCAGTTTTTTAATCCAAGCATTGTTTACAGCAGAGACGAAACACAAAACAACAACAAAAAACCACGGAAGATCCAACGTTAAGGGATGGTATGATAGTTGAAGTAATCCCGAATAAAGAGGCTTGGCATAGTTCTGGGTGTGGAATATTCACTCTAGGGAAGGATTATCACTGGAATGCTATAAAGGGGAAATGAAGAAGGAAGGATTGCTTCTGTCTTCTTCAGAGGAGCTCTAGTCTTCACCTTCACCTTGGATAGGGTCTCCAGATACAAGCCCACATGGGACACTGTACAGAGCTCTAGATTTTCAGGGAATCCTTTGAATCCCCTGTGTGCAGAGGTATGGGAGAACACAAAGCTGCCCTCTCAGGAAAAATGAAGCCCCTTACCTCAATCCTTATTGGACCTCTCCTTCAACCTTATTCACTGAGATATGCAGAGCTAGCTATATTGAAGCAAATGTTCCCTTAATTGGCCAAAAGAATGTGATTAAGTCCAGCCGAGGCACCAATGTGTCTCACTGCAGTACACAGGTGAGAATTACCTTCCTGCTGCTGATGGCTGGAATAGGGGCTCAAGCAAGAGCCTGTGAGACTCCAGGGCTAAGACATGAAGTCGTATCTCAGCGGAGGCCATGGGACTCAAGAAGAATTATACCTTCCTGGCAGTAAAGGTGCCAACCTTGCACACATCAAGCTATCTGTTGCACTGCTAATTGGAGGGCCTCTATGCCTGGTACAGAATTGCGCTGTTTCTCATTACAGCCATTGCCTGCAAAATTTCTCTTCCCCAGCACTCTGATGTGAGCCCCGCCCTTTCTAAAGGATAGAAATAAAAACCATGATCTTTTAGACTCACGGCCCTTTGTTCATAGAGAGCACTGGGTCATCCCAGAGCTCCTCATCTGCAGAACTTTCTCCTTTTGTCTTTATTTTGCATCCATGTACCATTTTGCTGGGTGGGAGACTTGAGCCTTCTGCAAGAGTGTCCGTATATATGGACATTTTGCACTCTTCCACACCCAACTTTGTGGGTGGCCATCATTTGCCAATCTGTAAATTCTTACATATATGTATATTTTGTATTCTATCTGTTTCTCTAGTAAACACCGATAACAGATTGCAAATAATTTACAGTGTACCTGCATGGTGAATTATGATACCATCATTTAAAATCATGTTTGTATAGGGGCTGGGGATATAGCTCAGTGGAATAAGTGCTTGCCTGGCAAGCACAAGGTCCTGAGTTTGATCCCTAGTACTGCAAAAAAAAAAAAAAAAAATCATGTTTGTGAGAAGTTTTTAATGTCATGAGAAAGTACTTTTGATAAGAGAAAAAAGGGTTGTAAGGGGGTATTTTTCGTACCAGGAATCAAACTCAGGACCTTGTGCTTGCTAGGTAGGCACTTGTGCCACTGAGCTATGTCCCCAGCCGTGAGAGAAAAAAGGGAAATGAAATATGTGCATGTGATAATGTTCCATCCACATAAAATATGCTTTAAACCAGATTGGAAAGGCAATAATAGATGGACTAGGGGCCCTTGTGTTCTGCAATTTTTTCTTTTGAGACAGGGTTGTCTTGGTTACTTTTCTCTTGTTGCTGAGACAAAATACCCAATGCCCAAAATGAAGGAAGGAAAGGTTTATTTAACTTACGGTTTGTGGAGGTTTCAGTCCATATTTGGCCGGTTCTGCGGCAGAGTGGCACATGGCAGAGGGCAAACTGTTCAGGGCAGCAGAGCACAGCAAAACCAACCAGCCAAAAGGGAGGAATGGCTGCAAGCAGCCTCTTCTCTTCCCTACCTTGTAAACAGCCTGCCCCCACCCAGGGGGCGTGTAGCTCTCACACAGTCTCCATGCCCTCCTCTTCCACAGGCCCAGGATGTACATACAAAGTAAGCACCCTGGCTTCCTGCTGAATCACACAGTTAACCTTTTAAACTTCCCAAATTAACACAATAAACAACATCCCAGAAGGGTAAGGGCATGTCCTTTTCACCCCAAGATCTACAACTGCTGAGTTACTCAGCCAAACCGCCAGACTCCCCAAGTTGACACAATGTATCAACTGTAACAAGGGTCTCACTGTGTAATTCAGGGTGACCTTGACTCACTCCATAGCCCAGGCTGGCCTCAAACTTGTGGCATTATTCCTGCTTCAGCCTCAGGAGTGCTGGGATTACAGGTGTGCACCACCACATCTGACTACATAGTAGGTTTCTTTACACTGGTATCACTGCAAACGCATGAATCACACATTGCACTGCGAAGTTAGGACAGCTATGATGCCACTGGGTCAAGGGACGACTTCAGCACCTTTACAGTCTTATGGGCCACCATGCAATTTGTCATTGCCCAAAATGTCACTATGTGGCACATGACTGTATATATTACAAATATACAGATACAACAAAACATTTTTCTCTAAGCATATATCTTTTCATTTTCTTAATGGTATCTTTGTGTATGAGTGAGTGAGTGTGTGTGTGTGTGTGTGTGTGTGTGTGTGTGCGCACTTTGAGATGGGGGTCTCTGTATTCCAGTTTGGCCTTGAACTCACGGTGATCCTCCTGCCTCTGTCTCCCCAGAGTTAGGATTATAGGTGTATCATCATGCTTGTCTTTAATGGTCTCTTCTGATGGGCAATGTTTTCTAATTTTGATGAAGACCAATTTTCAGTTTTGTCTCTTACGCCTTTTGTAACTTGTCTAAGGTTTGTCTTCCTGTCTCACATTCATGAAAGTATTTTTCTACGGTTTATCCTGGATTGGAGCTTTAGATTTCATATTTAAGTTTATGATCATTTTTTCTTATCATAAGTGAGGAAAGGACTTAATGTTAAGCAAAGACTTAAAAACAACAGACTGCTAGTGAGATTCCCATTCTTCAGGCTAGCACAGTGTGACTTCCCTGGGGCAGAGAACAGATGCTTCTGTTGCTGATTCTGTGGAACAGTCTGAGCCTAACTCTACTTCATCGATGAGCTAAACTCACACTTTCTTACAAGTAAAAGTTTCGGAGATTTAAGGAACTTGAGGGGGCATCAGAAATGTATAGAATTGAAGAGAACCTATGGGCTCAAAATGACCCCCTCACCAGTGCTCAGAGTCAGACCTGATTCTGTGATGTTTCCTCAGCCACTGAAGGCTGGTGTGAGATCTGAGGCTCTGACACCCTCCAACAGGGATGCTCCAAATCCAGCAAGCTGGAAGGAGAAGCAGTGTGGTGAGCAAAGGAATCTTATCATTGCTTTATGCTTTCATTTTTTTGTGGCATTGGGGCACTAACCCAGGGCCTTGAGCATGCCTGGCAAGTGCCCAACTACCACTGAGCTGCTCGGGCCCCACATGGTTAGTTACACTGAGCTAGCATAAAGTAGATGGCAGTCATGTCTCTAGTTTGGGTATTGAGAAAGATAACCAGCTCTCAGGATCATTGATCACCAGTCGCTCATAATTACCTCTCTCTTCAGCAATGGCTTTGGCCAAAGAGAGCTGCCTTGCTCAAGGCTACAGCCCCCATGGTCGAGGGGAAGGGCTTAGTGCTAACGCCTTGTGCTTTTGCCTCATCTGAGATAACCCAGCTCCCGGCATCCCCAGGAGTTTGGCTAAGGCTTTATATTGAGTTTCCTTATGAAAGTGCTATTCTCACTGTACTTTCTAATAAGCCTGCTGCAAACAATTCAGATTCCTATATATTTTCCTGAGGAAACCACATAAAACAGTGACAGCGTTAGAACTCATTACTAATTAATTGTATTATTTCCTTTTTTGTTCTAAACCTGTGTACCTGAAAAGAACCTCTTCTGGGTTCTTTTCAAAACCACCTTCTAAGTAACATAAAAGCATACAAACAACAAGGGAGAGTGATAAGCGAATTGAAACTCACTTATCCTGCTGCTCCAAGCCCTCATTTCAGTGTAGATCGTAGCATGCTGGTGGCAAGAAGAGACAAGGTGAAACATGCCTGAGGAAAAGCGCACCAAGGAAACAAGAAGCGCTTGAATCCCAGGACTTGGGCAAAACCAACCTAAACTATTTACCCCTGATTATCCAAAGGGTCCCCCGGTAGGAGGTAGCCCTGGGCTGTCAGTTGTGTGCAAGAAACCAATATAAAGGGATCCAACAAAAACAGGACCTGCCACTCCCTCTCTACAAATTCATGTGTCTGTTTGTCACAGCACACTTCCACCTCCTCACACCAAGATCACAGGAAGTCCTTGGCTATGATCAGTCATCTCAAGATCCTCCAGCTGTCCCCTAAGGCCAGCGTGAACTGAAAATCTGGTGACCTATAGTCTGGTCACAACACACCCATGGAAAGCCACCTATCTGGAGGTAAAGCACTCACTGTGCCCTGGCTGGCTCATTATAAAATGAAGGAAATGTACTCATGAGAGTTTTAAGGCTCCTTCTTGGTCTAAGACTCTTACGTTTCTGAGCACAGAATCTAGGCGGAGGGTAGATACCCTTTCTTTCTCCAAAATTAAGACCTAGATGGAAAATAATCAGCCTTGAAAACTAGAGATCAAAAATTCCAGCCTCAATCAGCCTATCCTGGCCTTACCTGCCTTACAGGGGAGCCACGGAGCAAGGGGATAGGAATGGCAGGTGAGGTAAGGAGAGCTCGCTGTGCCTGACATTTTTTTTCTCTAGTTTTCATTGCTGACTGTTTTTGGTGGGTGGTACTGGGACTCAAACTCAGGACCTTGTACTTGCCAGCCAGGTGCTTGTGCCACTGAGCTATATCCCCAGCCCAGTGCTTGTTATTTTGCAGCTAGCTCTTATTGTCATGAAAACACAGAATTTGCTCTTAGTAGCGGTAACATAGATGGTATAGTTGGGGCTACAGAACCCCTTCCTTCCACTCACCAGAACATGAACACCCAGAGGAAACCCCCTGACCTTTGTCTTCATGACTACTACCTGAGGCAGAGATAAGTAAAACAAAAACCCTTGAGCCTGTCCTGGAAAATGTTGAAATCCCAACTGGAGATGCATACATGCCAGATTCTCTGGCATGACCTATAGTAACCTTTCTTCACTTGGAGCTCATTGGAGGTTCATGGTAGGACTACTTCTCATAGATCCAATTACAGCAGAGAGAATTATGGGAAGGGACATGTGCAGTGGCTAGCAGCTGTCATGACTCAGCACCCCTTCGATCGCATTGTCAATCATGCTCCAGAAGGCCCAGTGGGAGGCATCCTACACGCTGCGCAAGATTGTAAAGTCTTAAACCCAACCCCTTCAGAACACAGGCGTGGGCCACGTTCCTTGTCATTGCTGTGAACCTGTTCACCTAGAATGCACTGATCAAACCTCGCTTCTGTTTTCTGACCATTGCTGCATCCCACTCCTTGTTCACTGTGCACCAGAACCTAGAAACCCATCCACGCCCACATCACGCACAGTAACAGCAGCAGCATTGTTATGTCAAAGTTGTCCCCTGCTTGGTCTCTGTGGCAGAAGCAGAGACAAGCTGACCTGGAGCAGGTCATGAAATGGCTGCAGTTTGCATAACTGCCAAGCCGCCCACTCTTACTGCATTCCTGCTTTTCCCCTAAGTAGAAGACTGAGAAAGAAAGTTCGGGTGTGTTTGAGAGAGTGCTTCACATGATGGGCTGGCTCCAGCTGAGCGGCTGCAAGATTGCAGCCCCACCAAGGGATAGGCATGGGGAGGGGGGAGAAGGGCGGGGCTTCAAGCAGGGAAGAGGAAGGAGCTACATCTGTCCGTGGGTAGCAGTTAATGATTTGAGCACAGTGGAATCCAGGACAACAAAATGACCCAGAGGAAACAAAAACAATGGAAGGAACCTAAGAAAACTTGTAAAAACAAAACTAGAATTAATAGCCTTGGAACCAACCATAAGAGACACTAAGAACAGAATGCCAAGAAAAATGAACAAACTTCAAGAAAGAGCTCCTGGAAATATAAAAAAAAAGTCCTATAGACTAATAAAATTTTAAAATGCAAATGATAGCTGGTTGTGCTGGCACATACCTATAATTTACTCCTCAGGAAGCTGAGGCAGGAAGATCCCAAATTCAAGACCAGCCTGGGCAACTTAGTGAAATCCTGCCTTAAAAGAAAATTTTAAAAAGGGCTGGGTATGAAGCTCAGTGGTAGAGCACTACCAAATATATAAGATGCCCTGGGTTCAATCCCCAGTACCACACACAGAAGGAAGGAAGGAAGGAAGGAAGGAAGGAAGGAAGGAAGGAAGGAAGGAAAACTTTTTCCATAAAAATGCAGCTAATAGGCATCACCTAAAGTGTGAAGGGAAAAAGGAAAGGAAAGGAACTATGAAGTAATAACAGAATGTTTCACAGAACTGCATGATAAGAATTTCCACATTCAATGGCCAGTGGAGTCCAACATAGTGATGAAGACGATAATGGTAATCATAGTAAGAAGGGACGTGCCAATGAACATCACCATGAATTTTCGGTCAACCCAGGGATAAAGGGCAGATTTAGCTGGTTTTGGAAAATCCTATTCGAAAATGTTCCTTGCTGTGGACTGAAATAACCATGAAGAATTTTTCTTCAAATATTCTCTTCTTTTATCTAAAGCCATCATGATTTTCCATCCTTTTGCCCTTTGAATTCTGCTCACCATAAATAAGCCAAATCCTTTTTTTTTTTTTTTCCCAGCAAAAATTCGCCAGCTTCAGGAAATGCATTAACAGAGCAGAATTCTGTAAGGAAAAGTCTGGAGCCAACTGCATCTTCATCTTGACCAACGCAGATGATAAACTTCCGCCCACCCATCCTTGTAAATTCGTAACTCAGTTGGAATATAAAGGTGTCTTTCTTTGAAAGGCTGTTTGTCAAACTCCTTAATGAAAAAGCTAGGGAATATTGCTACCCATTCTTCCTTTCCTCCCCAGGCAAAGAGCATTCCTCTGCTCTGAACAGATGGGGCTCTGTGTGATAAATAGCCCAGTGTTCCAGGGAGCCCTGGATGGCACTGACATCTTGTCCTTTGCGTCCATAAGGCGGGCTGTCCCTCCGCTCTCATTGCCCTGACTAGGCTGGACAAGTGTGTAAGACCCAGGCAAGGGAACGGCGGGGTTAGTTCTAGTCCCCTTGCGTTCCAGCTGCTCTCCAGCACAGCGATGAGCTGAGTAAACACGCTCTGGCAGGGATGGAAGAAGGTGGGAGAGGGAGAGAGCCCCTCCTGCCTGGCACCACCTTCATGCTCACCGTGCTACTGTCTCAGGCTCTCACTGCTGTGGTAAATTATTATTCCCACAGGACCTGCAGAGGCGGCTATAATGAAGCGCCTGAAAGTGCGCATGCGTGTACACACACACACACACACACACACACACACACACACACACACACACACACTGCACACCGCTGTCCCTACTCCTTCAGCTGCCTCCTGATTGACTTTCTTGGAAGCCCTTACCTTGCCTATCGTGACCATAAAGAATGTCAGTTATCACTCAATGAGAAATCACTGCATCACAACATCAGAGTATGCTCTGACCTAATGATTTCACTGCACTGTGCGGAGCTTAGAACACAACCGACCTGGCATCAAAGCCCCTTTTGTCATGCGCTGGCAGAGAAGGGCAGGCTGCCAGCGCTGCCTTCCGAATGACATGAGGCAGCAGAAAGAGCTCGTTCGTTTTGGAGTAAAGATACAAGTTTTCACTCCTAAACCTGTAATTTGCAGGCTTCCGAATAATCTTTTTTTAAAAAATCTTTTTCAGGGCTGAAGTTTTGTTCTCGTGGGCTTCTTTTTTAGTTTAATTAGTTTATTGGTACAACTAGGGGTGCACAATGATCACATGCATTGCGGGGAATTTGTACCTGTACGCGATACATCTTGATTCCCCCTTTCCCCCTCTCCCATCTCCTCCCTTCAAACTCCCTTCCCCTCCCTGTTCACAAAGCTCTGTTCATTTTACCCTGATTTTCTCATTTTTTTCTTTCCCTTCATTCCTTTCCCTTCTTCCTCTCTAGTTTCCTTTTTTTTAACAGATTCTTCCTATTTTATAATATCTATTGTACATTTTAGTTTTTATTTACATTTTCAGTTTCTCACACCAGAGAGAAAATGTGATATTTACACATGTGTCTGATTTATCTCACTTGTGATTATGGCCCCAAGGTCCATCCATTTAGCTACAAATGTCTCACTTTATTTTTTATTTTATTTTAATTAATTAATTAATTAATTTTTAAATTTATTTATCTTTTTGAGACAGGATCTCATTATGCAGTTCAGGCTGGCTTTGAGCTCACTTTGCAGCCCAGGCTGGCCTCGAACTTGCAACGATCCTCCTGCCTCAGCCTCCTGAGTGCTGGGATTGCGGGTGTGCGCCAGTATGCCTGGTTAAATGTCTCAATTTTATCATTCCTTACGGCTGAGTAATACTCCATTGTATAAAAAAACTCACATCTTTTTTATCCATTCATTGGCTGATGGGCATTTGGGTTGTTTCCAAGTTTTAGCTATTACAAACTGTGCCATGATAAGCATGGGTATGCATACGTCACTGGGATATGATGCTTTTTAATTCTTCCAGGAATATACCCTGAAGGGAAATAGCTGGGTTACATGGAACCTCTAATCCTAGTTTTTTGAGGCATCTCCACACTGATTTCCACAGTGTTTGCACCAGCCTACACTCCGACCAAAAGTGAAAAACAGTTCCTTTTTTCTCACAGCCCTTCTAGCATTTGTTATTAGTTTTCTTTCTTTTTTTTTTTGTCTTTTTGAGATAGGGCCTTGCTATGCAGTTCAGGCTGGCTTTGAGCTTACTTTGTAGCCCAGGCTGGTCTCAAACTCCCAATGATCCTGCTGCCTCAGCCTCCCAAGTGCTGGCATTACAGGGGTATGCCACCATGCCCGGCCTGTTAGTCTTTTTCTTAATCATAGCCATTCTTTCTGGAGTGAGATAGAATCTCAGTGTTGTTTTAATTTGCATTTCTGTGATGACCAATGATGTTGGACATTCTTTCATATTTTTTTTTGCCATTTGTACTTCTTCTGAGAAGTGTGTATTCATCTGAGATGCCTATTTTTAGATTGGGTCTTTGAATTTGGAGAGTCTAACTTTTCTAGTTCTTTATATGTTCTAGATGTTAGTGCTTTGTCTGAAGAACAGCTGGCAAAAAAATATGTTCCTACTCAGTGGGCTGTCTTTTAACTTTATTGGTGATTTCTTTTGCTGTGCAAAAGCTTTTTAATAAGATGAGATCCCAGATGTGGATTCTTTGTGATAATTTCTGTGTGATTAGGATTTTGCTCATAAATATTCTAAATAATCTAATGAGCATGTAATTAAGAACCTACAAACAAGGAAAAACCCAGGTCTGATGGATACACAGCTAAGTTCTACAAGAAATCTGAAGAGGATCTAATGCCATTACTCCTCAAACTATTTAATGAAATTGAAAGGGAAGCAATACTCCCAAACTCATGTGTAGAAGCAAGAATTACCCTGATACCAAAACCAGGGAAAGTTTTGTGGAGAAGGACATTCTTTAGTTAATCTTTCAATAAATGACCTCAGGCCTGACCAAGCCATCCGATTGCTTGGTTCCAGAGTAAGTCTAGCAAAAGCACTGGTGTGAAAGGAGATGCCTTGCTGAGATGTGCTGGAAGGAAGGGTAACATGATGGCAAAGGCAAGTCTCAGTCCTGTGATCACTGAGTTGTCTTGTCCTCCCCAATCCTGTTAATTATCCCTCCCATTTGTCCTGTTGCTGCTTGTTTGTATCCCAATACGCTTCCAAGCAGGATGGTAACCGAGGCTTCAGTCCGAGAGGCTGCAGCCCCCTGACCCTATAACTGTCTCACTCTTGTTTTTCTTTTCATCCCTGGGCACCTCGTTCTTGGGACCTGTCACCCCAGACAGAAACGGAACATAGGCCAACACGTGCCAACCAAAAAAGAGAGCTATAGAACAATCTCCCCAATGAACATAGATAGAAAAATGCTCAAAAAGTCCTGGCAATCAGAATGTAGCAAATCATCCAGATGATACACCATCACTAAATAGGACTCATCCCAAGGATGCAGAGGTGGTTCAACATAGGCAAATCAATAAATACAATATACCATGTCAAGAGAGCCAAGGACAAAAATCACACGACCATCTCTATAGATGCAAACAAAGCATTTGACAAAGCCCAGCACTCATTCATGATAAAAAAAAAAACCCTAAAGAAAATCAAAATAGATGGTCTTTATTTAAATCTGATAAAAGCCATCTATGACAAACCAATAGCCAACATCACACTAAATGGTCAAAAAACTGAAAGATTTCACTCTAAAATCAGGAACAAGGCAAGGATGACCACTATCACCACCAGCACTCCTATTCAATATAGTTCTGCAAACATGAGTCAGAGCAATTAGACAAGAGAGAAATAAAAAGAATAAAGGTAGGAAATGAAGTGAAATTACCATTATTTAGAGATGACATGATACCCTACACAGAAGACCCAAAAACTCCACCGAAAGACTTCTAGATTTAATAACCAGATTCAGTAGCATAGCTGCATACAAAGTTAACACTCAAAAATCAATAGTATTTCTGTATACAAATGACAAATTCACTGAGAGAAATTAGGGAAACAACACCCTTTATAGTAGCATAGAAGAAAGGAAGGAAGGAAGGAAGGAAGGAAGGAAGAAAGGAAGGAAGGAAGAAGAAAGAAATAGAGGCTTAGGTATCAGGTTAATCTTATCCCTTAGATTGATCAGTAGACTGATCAGGCCCATGATCTCCCAAAGAAGTGGACAGTGAAGGCTAAATAAAAGAAACAAATGGAATGATTTCAGGGCTCCAGGAGGAT
The DNA here is from genome assembly GCA_004027595.1 of Dinomys branickii. NCBI lineage: Eukaryota > Metazoa > Chordata > Mammalia > Rodentia > Dinomyidae > Dinomys > Dinomys branickii. Next base: position 93,236 of record PVLD010005318.1, on the reverse strand, counting down.
CAAAACCCTCTCACAGAATTCAAGATTCTCTGAGGGCTGAGACCAGGATCTTCTCTGGGTGGCCCATGTTTATTTAGTTATCAGAATAAGGGAGAGGGCTGGGGGTATAGCTCAGTGGCATAAGCACTTGTCTGGCAAGCACAAGGTCCTCAGTTCGATCCCTGGTACCGGAAAAAAAAAAAAAAAAGATTCCAATCAGAATAAGGGAGACACTTAAGAAGGGCAGGAAACACTCAAGGACTTCTCCAAGTAAGGCATTATGTTAGTTTAGGAGACCTATATTAACTCCAGGAAGATCTCCACCCAGGAGTGAGATACCTGAGGCTACAGTCTGTATCTAGTTGAGATTGGACTGAGGTTCTCTTAGCTGTGACCTTGTCTTATCCTTGGAGGCTTCACGACTTCACCCACCATTACAGGCCTCAGTAGGGACCAGTGACTCAGAGAGGTTCACTTACTATGTCTCCACTGCCCATCTCCAGACAAGGGGCCTAGGCCTGGACAGACTCACAAGTACACATGGAAATTGGTTAACTTAAGCTCTGCTCAGAGCTGCTTCATAGTGGTCGCCATCACTTAGGAACCAATTTAACAAAGGAAGTAAAAGATCACTACATTCAACACTATACAGTACCCTGGAAAAGGAGTTGGAAGACGATACCAGAAAATGGAAAGATACACCTTGCTCTTGGATTGGAAGAATAACATGGTAAAAGTGACCATACTTTCAAAATTACTATATAGTTTTAATGCAATCCCAATCAAAATACCATTAGCATACCTCACAGAACTAGAGAAAACATTCCGAAACTGTGAGTTAAAATAAACTTTCTTTTTTTAAAGTTGACTATCTCAAGTATTTTTTATAGTAATGGAAAGCTACTGTTTCTCTACTGCTGGTCTCCTCAGGGAATTTATTTTGCTAGGGTGCATAACTGCTCTCTCAGAGAGAATTTTAGTATGCAGCTTCTCTAAACCTGCTCAATTTATTTAACAACTATTTATTGAGTATTTACTATATGCCACGTTGTGTTCTAGTCTTTGAATGAACAGATGGAGCACAGAAACCTTTCCTCCTCCTTCAGAGGGTCATAGTGGGCCATAGTGGTACTACCAATACCATAACCCCTTCCAATTCCATTTTAACTGTAATCTCAAAAATTACATGCCAAAAAACATTGCTCAAGGCCTTACATGTGATATTCTCATCGTCTGCACCTTCTTCGGCAAGACCGACCAGGTTTTGCTGAGCTTTTTGTCTGTCCTCTGTGTTCCTCCTTCTTAAGTCTTGCACATTTGAACTGCTCATCAGCACTTTTCAAATACTCTTCTTTGTTTTCAGGAAAACTCACATGGAGTTTTTTTTTAAAGGTATGTCCTACATGCTATTTATTACTTATAAATTTGCACTGTATTTTTTTGAGGAATCTGGATATAAAAAAATCATTAAACTCAAAACAAAACAAAGCAAAAATCCCCATCTAAAGCTGGATGTGGTGGTGCATACCTATAATCTCTGCACTCAGCAGGCTGAGGCAGGAAGATCACTGCAAGTTTGAGGCCAACCTGGGTTACACAGTGAGCTTGAAGCCAGCCTGGACAAATAGGAAGACCCTGTCTCAAAACAAACACAAAAAACTGAAGTATTTATATTCCTTGATTCACTGAGACTGTTTCTGAGAATCAAGCACAAAGGAAATATGTTTTTGAAAAGTTATTTTAGAGAGCATGGAATGGAAGTCACTGATGCCAGGAAGAAAGTTGGGCAGGAAGCAGAGGGAAATTAGATAACAGGTACCAAGATACAGTTATATAGGAAGAGTAAGTTCCACAGCACTCTGTGGTGAACTATAATTTAGGACAATGTATTATGCATTTTATAAAGAACTTGAAGAGATGAATCTGAGGCTTTCTAACACAAAAAGATGATACATATTTGAGAGAGAAAGTGACGTTACCCTGACTTGCTCAGGTGTTAGTCAGTTTACCACCATGGTGACAAAGTACCTGAGATAACTTACAGGAAGGAAAGATTTATTTTGATTCAGGGTTTTAGAGGGCTCAGTCCATGGGTACATGGTCCTGTTGCTTTGGGCTTACAGTGGCCCTATACATCATAGCGGGAACACGTGGTGGAGGAGGACTGTCTGTATCACAGCAGCTGGGAAACGAGGGAGCAGAAGAGACTGGGGTCCCAGTATCCCCTTCAAAGTCACCCCCAGCGACCTAACTTCCTCTACTACTTTCCATCATCGCCAGAGGCTGGGGACCAAGGTTTGACACGTAGACTTTGGGGGGACCAAGACCCAAGCATATCAGACCACTGTACATTGTGTGTGTATCAAATGATCCCATATCTGTATCCCAAATTATCCCAAGTCCTGTACCCACAGATGTGAACAATTACTGGTCATTTTTAAGAAGTTATAGACAGTGGTTTTTATTTGTTTGTTTGTTTGTTTGTTTTAAAGGGTTTTTCACTTTGTTTTTTGAGACAAGGTCTCCCTAAGTATTTCACGCTGTCCTTGAAATCACTCTGTAGCCCAGGCTGGCCTCAAATTCATGGCCATTCTCCTGCTTCAGCCTCCTGAGTGCTGGGATTGCAGGCATGTGTCACCACGTCCAGCTTATAGTTATGTTTACCATGGCATTAATTGATATTTTCAAACATCAGAGATGTGAAAAAACATGCATGTTTAGTGGTTAGCAGTGGCTAAGTAAATTACATGTGAATGAGGGGATATTCCATAGAGATTAAAATGATAAATGTGGTGGTTATGTCATAATCCTGAAAGGCACAGAAGGAGCGTGACAGAATTCTACATGTGTTATGATCCAGCTGTGTGAAATCTACACGCACACATCAGTGTAGATTGGCATGGGCTTCACTGCTATGGGACAGACACATGCTGAAGGAGGTGTGAGGATAGGTGGTGATCTTACATTTTCTTTATTAGAATTTCACCTTTACCATATTTTAAACTTCATGAAATGGCTGATGATAAAACTCCTAGTTGGTGCTTTCACTAAAACTGTCCTTCATTTATGGCTGGCTATATCTCCATTCCAGGGAGCAGACCCAGGATCCAGCCTACAGCACTGGCTGATCAACAAAACTCATGTAAAGAGTAACCTGCTAGAGAACTTAGCTTGACATTTTTTTTTTTTTTTTTTGCGGTACTGGGGATCGAACTCAGGACCCTGCGCTTGCTAGGCAAGCGCTTATTCCACTGAGCTATATCCCCAGCCCTAGCTTGAAATAAGTACGTCTCACTGGCATTGGAGAATGAAGGACCAGGGTTTTTTTTAAAAAAAAGGATTATGTTGTAATGATGTGAATGATGGAAGCTGGGAGGGAAGCTTACACATATTCGTGCTCTCCATTAGCAGATTGCTGATTGTATAATTTCCCCTCCCTAAATTCTTTTCTTCAGATTAACTCCGCCCATGTGTTGCTCATATATAGCTTTCTTTGTTCTGTGATAGAAGCAGACATTTTAAACGATGATTAAATGTCTATAAATGACACATCAGGATCCAAAAACTCAGTGTTAATCAGAGCTCTTAAGTAAAGCGTTTCAAAATCCCTTTTCACACAAACACCTCATCAGCAACAAAACGAACATGACTGATCTAGCCCCATGACACTGGAAGCAAAGACTCGCCCGTGGAAGTCATCTCAGAGGCATTTCACGAGCAATGTGCATCTACACGCCATGGCGTGAAAGCATTTGTTCAGACTGCAGGGCAACCACTGTCTCGCAAAGCAGCAGCTCATGCTGGAAAACATGATCCTAGAACTCTCAGAAGAGGCTAAAAATTGAGCTTTCACCCTCAGGTAACACTTGATTTCTGGAGATTCCTACACAGAGAAAGAAGAATGTTTATAATTCAACCGCAGCATCAGAAACACTGATGCTCCTGGCCCAAGGCAGGAGGAGCTAATATTTAACTAACTTCAAGGTGTGTCTAGTCATCACTCATGAGAACAAGGCATTAATCCTGCTTCACCTACAGAAAACATGGCAACTCAGCCTCCAGGGACAGCTCTGTATTCCGGGAACCCCCACCCAAGCCCAGGTTGAAATGACCTCTTTGTGTGATTAGTCAGGGACCCATGTTCCCAGGATGAATAGCCCATTCATTGCTGCTTTGTGACCACGAAGGTCTAAAAGTCCTAGCACTGGACAGACGTAATGGTCTTGACACATCTTTGTGGTTAGAGGTAGGCTGCTGTCCTCAGCTGAGAAGAGTTGTTCCTAACAGGGTAAAGAGCCAAGGACCCAACACATACCTGCTTTCGTGGTGGGTGCGGAAGGAAACTACAGACACACCTTCTGAATGGCTGTAAGAATGGGAAATTTGTGTTCGTCTACGTCCTCCAAGAATCAGGATTTTACTTGGGTAAGACCTGGGAGAACCATCAGACGATTGTGTAAACATGACCCCAAGTGGAGGGTAGGGGAAGGAAGGTTGGGCAGAAGTTTGCTTCTGCTGGATTACTCTGCAGTCCAAAGAAAGCTCAGCAGGGCCACTGATTCATGCAAAGCCACAGGCAGCTGTGAGAAGCATCCTTTCTTAAGGAACACACCACCCAAGGGCTGGGGATATAGCTCAGTGGAATAAGCGCCTGCCTAGCAAGTGCAGGGTCCTGAGTTCGATCCCCAGTACCACCAAAAAAAAAAAAAAAAAAAAGGAACACACCACCTGCTGCCTCAGTCTAGCTGCCCTGTCACTGCTGGGAGGAGCAGCCCTGGGGGTTGGGGGGTTCCCAACACTTACAATGGGCTTCAGAGCACAGCCTCGGGTCCTTGGTCAACCACACTCCCCAAGTTGGAGCTCTTTGAGGCATAGTCTTGTGGCCATTATTGAACCGTTAGTACTGAAAAGAGAGTAGTTTGTGGTTAAGATAAAGTAAAGTAAGTGTATATTGGAGGTCTAGCAAAAGCCAGAACTGTGTTTTGGAAAAGCAGAGTAGTAGCAGGATCCATTTCTTACCTGAACTATGAGCACATGCCACCGACATGCTGATCTGACCCATGGAAACCAAACCAAACTGACACTAGCAGGTCTGTGAGGACAGAAGTCAGGCAGACGGACTAATAAAGGACAAAGTTACAGTTCAAACTTCTGTCTCAGCACATAAAGATTGGATTTCAGCACATGTAGAATTTTAGAATATTTCCCCCAAAGGTTAATTTATCTGTTGACTACAGTGCTTTGCATAGAGTACAAGTAAATCTATGCCAAAGTCTGGGCTATCTGCTGATTTTTTTCAACACTCAACTGATTTAAAAAAATAAGCCAAAGCATCCATCCAAGGCTGCTTAGTAGGATCATATAAAACAAAGAGAAAACAAAACAAAAACCCACAAATGATAACTTGCTACCTGGTATTTTCAAAGTAGTAGGGAAAATATTATTTAGTAAATTGTATTGGAACAACTGGTAACCACCTGGAAGAATATAAGCTTGAATTCTTACCTCATATGTTATGTTGGAATCAAGTTAGGAAGGACTAAAGACTTAAATGAAAAAATAAAAGTAATGATGGGAGGATTTAAAATCCTGCTTTTAGAGGGAAAGGACTTTCAAACTATAGGACAGAACCCAGAAAAAATCAGAAAACTCATGAAAAATAGAAAAATAAAATTGATTCAAAAAAGTAGTTTCTGCATGGGAAAAACACCTCAAGCAAAACATTGCAGAAGTCAAGTTTCATGCTGCAAAGATCCAATTTTCCTAAAATATAAAGATATTCAAGTCAGTAAGAAAGGCCATTATCTTAAAAGAAAAATGTGCTAAAGTGATGAATTAGTATGAAAAAAACACGAATTGTTCTTAAAGATTAAAAAGAGCCCAACTTTGCACATAGTAAGAAAAACACAAGTTAAATTATACTAAAGAACAGTTTTTGTGCCTGTTATACTGGTAGAGAAGAATAATACGCTGCCTTAGCATGTTCTTCTGAGAAACAGGCGCCAGGATGGGCTGAAACATGCAGGAAATAGATCAGAGCTGAGTATGCACTCTGAAAGGCTGAGGCACGAAGATCACAAGTTCAAGTCCAGCCCTGGCAACTTAGCGAAACCTTGTCTCGAGATTTTAAAAAATTCTTGGTAATGTAACTTAGTGTGGGCTCCAGTGCCCTAAAAACAAAACAAAAATGAAAGGAAAGAGAAAATGAATTGAGAGGAATGCCGGGAAGAAATCTGGAAGAGGCAAGAAAACCATGCTTTGGGTCTGATGCCCGCGAAGGGACAGGGAAGGGTGAAGTGGGGACCCTAGAGGAGGACTTCAGCGGAGAGTCCGATCACGATGAGGTTTTGAAAGCGTTCAGGCTAGGTTAACAGTCCGGCACCGAAGGCCCCTGACTGAGGAACCCCGAATCCTGTGGAAGTGAGCCCCCGCCGTCCACTGCTGCACGCAGCCTCTGAAATGCCTTGGGACCTTGACAAGCCTGCGCGATGTCCGCAGCAGTGGCTTCAGGACAGCAGCAGTTACATCTCCTGCAGTAGAAAACCTCCGAGGTGCACATACCAGTCAATCACACACTGTTAGCAACATTAGAGAAACAAGCCTTTTCTTGCCTTGCTGGTAGGCGAATAACTTGGAATCACCTCTGTGAAAGCAGCCGGTATAGTGCCTGTCAAAATGTCACATGTATGCAGTGTGAGCAAGTGACTGCACTCTGTGATTTTTTCCACCCTAGGGGCTTTTTTTACTTTCGTAAAGTTGTGGTATGTTCAAGGGTGTTCACTGAAACATTATTCACATTCACAAAATTATTGGTAGGAACGGCAATGTGGATTTGAGAAACAAATTAAATGAATTATATTATGCAGCCCTAAACAAGGAAGGGGGAAGTTCTTCATGTGCTGCTGTAAAGCCATCTTTAAGGCAAGGTGTGTTATGACACAAATAGTATGTTCAAATGTAGGTTAAAATTTTGAGTGAGGGTGTATACTCATAAATGTACAAATTTGTAGTATCTCTGGAAGGGAAAATTAAACAGGTGGGGGAGATGGGAGGGGAAGAGAAGGAGAACTAAAGAGGATTAAGATTTTATATGTATGTGTACAAATTCTCCACAACAAATATATTTACTATGCATTGTGAACATACACTAAAAATTTTTTTTGTTTTATTTTGGGTTTATTTTGTCTTTTTAAGACAAGGTTTCACTATGCAGTTCAGGCTAGCCTTTAGCTCACTTTGTAACCCAGGCTGGTCTCGAACTCACAATGATCCTCCTGCCTCAGCCTCCCAAGTACTGGGATTACAGGTATGCCCCACCACACCCAACCCAAATCCACTCTATTCTAATCAGAATAGATTACCATCTCTCAATGACTAAGTCTTTATGTCTGGTCTCTTTTCTCCTTAGAATGGTATCTGTTCCCAGAGACTTCTCCGCTCCATGTTGTACGTACACATCCATCATGCCAGTCCTGGTGGGTTCAGGAAATATTCTGGAAAGGTCTATGTTCCAGCAGCAGCCAGAGGAAGGCTATGATTTAACTTGAGCTTTACTATGGTCAAACATGTGTGGGTATGAAGCCGGTCATAAGGAGGAACCTTCATTAGCATCATCCTGAGAGAAGAGGTTTCTAGAGTAGCATCCATGTCAACCTTATAACCCACTGCACTGCCTAGGATCAGACCCTCTGATACTGTGCTACACGCAAATGCAGCAACCCTGGTCCTGATTCAGACAGACTCTGCCCTTTCCACTGTGTATAACAAGCATTCATTAATGTGAAGTGTCTGGCAGTTTAACTCACCTATTTTTTCCAGTTTTTATTTTTTATTACTACATGTTTGCATTAAAAAATAGTCTCTTAATTAATAAATGATGCTGAGAAAACTGGCCATCTGCATGCAGAAGATTAAATCTATATGCATACCTCTCACCATGCACTAAATTAAAATCAAAATGCATCGAAGATCTAAACGTTAAAACAGAAACTCTTAATCTGCTGGAAGATAAAATAGATAAAACTCTTGAAGATGTAAGTGTAGGCAAGGACTTTCTGAGCAGAATCCAGTGGTGTAAGAAATAGTAGCAAGAATCAACAAATGGGATCATATTAAATAGCTTTTTTTTTTTTTTTTTGGAGACAGGGTCTCCCTGTATAGTTCAGGTGGACTTTGAACTCACTATGTAATCCAGGCTGGCCTTGAACTCAAAGTGATCCTCCTGCCTCAGCCTCCTGAGTGCTGGGATTATAGCTGTGCACCATCATGCCTGGTTTAAAAAGCTTCTGCAAGGCAAAGGAAACTACTTTCTGTTTTGTTTTTAAACTTTTATTAACGCTTTCCTGCTGTATGTAATGTTTATTTTCCTCATGTGGAGTTGGTACATGTACATAATACACCTTAATTTCTTTTACCATCCTGGGTCCTTCTCCTTCTCCTCCCATCTCTTGATCTCCTTCCCATTTGAGAAAGATCTACCCACTACTTCCCATTATCTATTTTTCACTTTGCTCTTTATTTATATTTTTGATTTCTCATATAAAAGAAACCATGTAATATTTAAGCTTGTGTGTCTGATTTATTTCCCTTAACATTATGGTCTCAAGGTACATCCATTTTTTTACAAATGACTCAAATATATCCTTCTTTATGGCAGAGTAGTACTGTGTGTGTGTGTGTGTATAAAAACCACATATTCTTTATCCATTTATTTGTTGATGGACATATTGGTTGCTTGTGAGATTTAGCCATTGTTGCTGTAAATGTGGTTGCGCATGTGTCATTGTAATGTGATATCTTTTTTGTGTGTGTCTTTTTGAGACAAGGTCTTGCTATGCAGTTCAGGCTGGCCTTGAGCTCACTGTGTAGCCCAGGCTGGCCTTGAACTCCCAATGATCCTTCTGCCTCTGCCTCCAGAGTGCTGGGATTATAAGCATGCACCACCATGCCTGGCTAGAGTGGTATCTTTAACTCTGTGAAGATATCAAGAAGGGGAATAGCTAGGTCAAAAGGAAATTCTACTTTTAATGTTTTGAGGATTCTACATACTGGTTTTTCCTTACCTATTATTAAAAATCAAGCAAAAGTAAAGCATTCAGGATTATAGTTCATTTACATAGATAAGAACAGTTTTTGTTACAAATTACCCAAGAAATACTAAAAAAAAACTAAGTCTGACTTCTTTCTTCTAGCCTAAAAGTGCACTTGGGGATTCACATATATGAAACATAATTTTTTAACCTCTTTCTTTACCATAGTCCTGCTTCTGTGTTAAATACCAACTTGTGTCTGATCATGAATTATTGACCACATTCACTTTAAAACTTAATTTGCTTTACACTAAGCTTACAAGTGACCTACTTCACTAGGCTTACACAGGCTCTACTTCAGGAGTATTGAGCACAATTTTTAATTTGCAAATATATCTTATGTAATCACCTAGTTGTAGTATTAGAGTCTCTCTTTTATTTGTGTTTGATTGATTTTAGAACATTTTAGTAGGAAATGTTAAACACGTATAAATCAAGAGCCCTAAATGTGGAGATAACAATTACTACACAGTAACTGACACGTAGCTACTTTTTCACCATCTACTGTACTATTTGCTAAAGTAAAATTACAGACACATTTGTTTTTAACTGCTTCAGTAGGCATCTTTCAAAAATGACATTTAATTATACAAGCACACTGATCACACTTCACAGAATTAAGAGTATTTAACCATCACCTAATGAGCAGTCCGTATTCAAATTTCCCTGATTAGCTCAAAAATATCTACTTACAGTTGGTCTTCTTCAATCAGAGTCCAAGGTGGCACACATGCGTTTGGTTAAGGTTCACGTTAAAAGCTTTTATGAGAAAAATTTATTGTCACTTCTCTCTTTTTTTGTCAAATATATGAAGATGTGTTGCCCTTTTGTAGTGAGTCCATGGACTATGGAGGCAGTAAATATATCTCTACAGCACCAGCCTTTGTAAGGTCAGTACATGCTTGAACTTTGTTTAGCTCTTTCTCAGAAACCATTGCCATAGCAGGGACGGTCTCAGCAGCTCACAAACGCTGTCTCACCGTCTATTTTTGGAACTACATCTGCCCACTGCCACTATACAGTGTTGCTCCCTCTGCCTACAAAGCGTGATTTCCTTGTTCGAAAGGGAAGGCAGTTTTAGAGCCCTATTTCTTCCACTCCTTTCAGGATTTTGGCACTCTCTATAGGCAACGCTTTCTAAAATTACAGAGCTATATCTGCAGCACTACCTGGAACACAAAGCCAGCCAGACAGGAAATACACCACGAAGCCAGAGCTTCACGTGAAAACCAAATTCTTCCTCTCTCCATGAAGTCATTGCCCTGGAGAAATAATCCACAGGTTATTGTTTTTCTTTCATCTTAAAGAAGATCTAGGAAAGGGCTAGAATCGATGCAGAGATGTGTAGAATGTTTAACATGGCCCTGGGAGGTTAGAAATTCTAGTTTGAAGGACTCATATCCCAAGTGAAGAAAAAGGGTCTTTTCACTTCCAAGAAAAAGGAAATATTAATTAAGTTACAGTTGCTTTTGCCTCAAGTATATGTCAGTACCTCCCTCATAGGTCAGCATTGTGCCAGCTGAGCATTCCCAGTGAGGCTGGCAGAAGCAGGAGGAAGTAGGAGTGGGAGGAGCTTGCAGCTGGTTGCCTGGCGCTGCAATCTAAATACTACAGATGGCGTTTTCTAGAGTGGAGATTTAGTTGGCTCATGGTTCTGAAGGCTGGGAAGTCTAAGAGCACGGTGCTGTATCATAATGTGGTGTGACAGAGGCAGGGTGCCTGCTTGGCTCTGTCTCTCCCTCTTCTTGTAAAGCCACTAACACCATTCTGGGGGCCCCACCTGTTGACCTCACCACCTCTCAAAGACCCCACCTCCAAGTCCGTTAACATGAATTTGGCGACTGAGTTTCCAGCCGAGGGAAGCGTGGAAGCCAAAGCAAAGGTGAGCAGAGTAAGTTCTTAGCTCCAGTGGCGTGAGGCAAAGCTGCTCTGGAATCTGGCAGGAGTGACCTGTCGGATCCTTTCTCCACCGGAATCCAGGGGAGAGTTAAGCCCCCATGCCCTATGACATCCACTGTGCGTAGTGAGTTGCCTTCTGTCCTATGGTCCCAGAACGGTGCCCCTTGTATAATCACGTTGGGAGAGATGAGCACAGAGCCACTGGGCGGGAAAAGTCTCTAGAAGCATCAAGCCAGGGAGAGAGGACAGGAAGCCCAGGAGAGACCCTGAAGCAAAATGTCTGGAGTTGAGGTCAGGTGAGCCTGCTTCAGTTCTCCACGCCCACAGCCTCACAAGAGGAGAGTTTTAGTGGAAAACACGTGACCTCTCCAAGGAGGCACAGCCTGGATGTGTTAGGGAGGCAGCAAAGCCAAGTAGCCTTCCAAGCGGCTGCCTTGAAAGGCAGCTCACACATGGTGTCTCAGCACTGTGGGGACTTTTCTTTTGGTCACCTTTACTGCTATGACAGCAAAGCAATCCGGTTTGTTTTCACTCAGATCTCAACCCACCGATATGTCCAGCTGATTCACCCGCTTCACCTCCAGACCTCACCACGAATGACTTAAAGCAACTTAGGAAAAGCAGCTCATCTTCCTTGCTTGTTATTGACTGGTTCCGTGACCTTCATTCTGTTACCTAATGTCTCAGATCCCATTTATCTGTCTAATGCAAAGTGATTGGACCAAATGATCTCTAAGATCCCCTCCAGCTCAAGAATTCCAGTCCTGGTGATGGATAAAAACCTGGAAATGCTCCCAAGAATGTGTGACAGGCTCTGGAAAGAATGGAATAAAAGATCATAGGGCCAAAAGCAAACCAGACAGTGACTTTAATTTCCAACTTTCCAAGTCCTGGACACAGTTCTTTCCCAAAGAGGTGTATTTATTTCTTCAAACATACTGCTCTTTTTCTTCAGTGAATCTGAGTTCATCTCGGTCTCTTGGAACCAAAGATTCCTGATTAAAGGTGCTCTCTTTGCTGCTTGGCAAACTCCTCTGAGCCTTTGGGATCCAGCTCAGGTGTTTTCTGCATTGTGGAGTCCCCTTCAGGATGGGACTTGGTGCGTCCCATAGACTGGTTCACACAAGGGGAGAGTGTGTCCTGTGTCAGCTTCCTCGGGCCATTCCTTCCCTCCCATTGAACTCCTCAAAGGCAGAGTGCGTGTTGCCCACTGAATCGCCTGGTGCCTCTGTAAGGTAGACAGTAGGGGCCACTGCTCAGTAAACATTCAAACAATGAATGGATTCACCAGCAGATGGATAAAGGGAACATTTCCACTTTCTGTCAGGGATCACTCTGGAAAGAAGTTGAAGCCCACTACATTCCCTGCTCTCTCTGGGAGCAGGTAGCTGAATTCTTAGCTGTGCGATTAGTGTCTTAGAGTCTTCAGGTCTGGGTAAATCCCTCAGCAAAGTCTATGTTTTATTTTCGCCTTCCTCCCTCTTCTTCTCACGTTGTTTTTGTTGTGGCTGGCTCCAAGGCATTGTATGAGCCCATGTTCAAGAACTAAGGTTGTGCCTTAGCCAGGGACCATCCCTGTTGTCTCTCATGATGGGTGGTGGTCTATATGACTGCGTGGCCTGGTCAAGCTGAGACAAGCGAGGGGGACCCAACTCTCCCTTTGAGGTACTGTGCCAAATGCCTCACAGCTGGCCACAGTTACAGCAGACACACACAACTGCTCTGGGAAACATTTGCTTTGGCTGCAGCAAGCCTCTGGTGTGGGTCCATCCCTGGTGACTCCTCACTTCTGCGTACATCCTCAGTCAGAGCTCCTCCCCTCCCAGGAAATGGTGAGTCTAACACTGCATATGAATGAGCCTGTCTTTGTTTTCCTGTAGAAGCAGCTTCTCTATAGTCTAGGCAGGTCAATCCGCGCTCTAGTCCCCCTTACAGTGTAGAGTAAGTCCCAAGAAAGCCTCTTTTAAATAGTAGACTATTGCCTCTTTATGATTTCTATCTTAAGTAGAGCAAGCTGAGCTGCTACATTGAGATGGTAACACCAAAATTTGCTGGCAGTAAAAGTGGCCCAGTAAGCAGGGCTGGAAATGCTGAAGGCGGCTAATAGCCAGAGAACAATGGAAAACAATGGAGAACCACCATCTCTGGTCACTAGACGAGTCCCTGAGTGCTGTCATGGGAATGGCAAAGCCCATAGCCACTGGCATTCAAAGGTCAGGGTATTAACAGTAAAAGAGCAACACTTCTCTGTTTGTGATTTTTATCTGAGTTGAGCAAAAGAACCCTCCACCAATTGGTGACAAACACATTCCCAAATGCCACCTAGCTCTCCTAACCCTGTATATGACCAAAGATTCATAGCTCTGTTTTAGCAGGCTCCAAAGATTTGGGACCCTCTGGCATGGTGGCTATGTTTGTGAGACTGGCTTATGGATCTCTGTATTGTGACAGGTTGCTAACCCTGTTATGAATGACTGCTAGGCCTGCCCAGGAGAAGGCAGGGCAAGAGATCCCCACTGAGCTGTGATGCACACAGAGATCTCCCCTAGGAATGTGTCCTGAGCCTTCTCTTTCTCATCATACTCCCTGCATGTTCTCTCCCCTTCCAGCACGGATAGTGCCTTCTCAAATCATCCCCCACGTTTAACTTGTCCTGGGTCCAACCCTTCAAGTGTGCAGCGTCCGGCTAAGTTCCTAAAACACAGCATTTCACTGTCTCCCTGCCTCTGTGCTTCATCTCTGCTACTCCCTCCAGGTAGACTGCTCTTCCACAGCTATTCCTATCACAATTTTTATTTTTTGGTACTGGGACTCAAACTCAGGACCTTGGGCTTGCCCGGCAGGTGTTGTGCTGCTGAGCTATATCCCCAGCCCCTCTTCTCACAGTTCTATACTATCCTCAGCAAGAACTCCAGTAACGATGACAGGTACTATTTGTGGAATGTCTGTTCCACAGATGTGGCCATACCAGGTATTCTGCATATATATTTCAATGAATCCTCATGAGGGTCCTGTAAAAATGGGGATTATTGTACCCATTTTACATATAAAGACCCAAGGCTTGGATGTCCAAGGTAAACACAGCAGGTGAGTTACAGCGGTGAGACTCAAACAGCATTGGGTCTGACATCAAAGTCTGCTTTTCCTGCTACGCCCCTGAGATCAGCAATCTGTGCAAACACTCCCTCCTACATCCACGAGCACCACTGTCAAGAGGATTATCTTGTTCCTACCTCCACTGCCATTTTGTAAGAGCAAGATACATATTGAATGAAAGAGGCATTACATATTGAATTAAACTATCTAGCATAACACAAACTTACTATTCTTTATACTGCCTATCATAGTTCTGTGCTGGAAAACATCATAGATGAGTCAAGTAGGACTATTATTACCTTCAGAAAAAAAGAAGACTCACATGCAGGTCCAAATCATGTAGCTCACTAGTTTTAATTTTTCAGATTTTTGAATTTTGTTTTGTTTTATGCTGCTGGAGATTGAACCCAGGCCCTCACACATACTAGGCGGTTGCCCTGCCACTTAGCTTTTTCCCCACTCCCAGTTTTATTTGGAAAACACATCTAAAGCTGCTATAGTGTAGAAGAACGAGCCATGGTTTTTGAAGTCCTGTATTCAAATCCCAAGGTCATCATTTCCTGGATAGGTGACACTGGACAATAAATTTCAATTTTTTTTTTTATTGACCCGTGGTACAAAGGATGGTAATAAGAACGTGTACCTCATAGGGTTATTGTGAGAATTAAATAATAGCACTGTGTTTGATAAATACTCAAGATTTAATAAATATTCTTTGTTAAGTATTACGAGATATAGATGCTATTGCAGCAGAACATTTGGATCCCCTCTTTGGGGGAAAACTATTCCTCCTTGTCCCATCTTGGTTTGACCATGTGACTTGCCTTTCTCAATGAAAATTACAAAGTGACAGGTGCTATGCCTGTGCAAAACTTGATGAGCCCTTGTGCGGTCTGCCACATTGCCTTTTCCTCTGCTACAAAGCTAGCACTGTCCCAGCTGAGAGCTGTTTGGTCAGCCTGAAATTCAGACTGAAAATGATAGACGCAGAGCCACACCCAGCAGTGAGGACAAGTCACAGGAGTGAAGCATCCAGCTTTGCTTTTTGCAAAGCCACTGAGATTCAAAGCTTGTCAGACACCATGGGGTCTCTTACCCTACACTGACAGATACAGTTGCTAAATGAGATTTATGGAAAGCCTCTTATTTAAGTGTTTGCCTCCTCCAGGATTACTGTTTGATTTGCTACAGACTTAAGCCATTAGCAGTTTTTAGATTAGCTTGGCAGCCTTCTGACTGAAATAGCTTTGGAACTTAGTCTTACAGAAATCAGATGATTCCAGAGTCCCTGGATATTTGTTATCAGGTATCTGCCAGTTCTTTATAACCCATGAAGTGTCCATTTTTAAAGTAAAGGCCGTGTTAACAAGCTTTTCCTAACAAACAAGCACATGCGTGAAGTCTTAGACCAGGCTGCCTCAGGGACTAGTGCACACAGCCATATCAGCTGTTCCTAGTGATCTCTGAAGATGGCAGAGAGGATTGAAAAGAATGTCTGGACCTAGGCTGTACTTCGAGGGAAGTCACTGGCTTTCACAGGCCTCTTTTAGGTGAGGCCAGCTCTCTGGAGGGCCTTTACCCCTACACAGCAGGCCTGTGACCTCAGAGTCGCCTTGCTCTGCCCTGAGCTTTTCCTCCAGCATGGAACACTGTCGGCCCAGCCTCTACAACACTCCCACCTGTCACCGATTCCTTCAGTCAAATAGGCAGGGATAAGAGAAAACAAACAAAACAAAACCAAGAAACTAAGCATGCGTGAAATAGAAAGTTCCAGATTCTTTGTAAGAAGTGCATCCAGTGAGAATTCTTCGTCTACAGTTGAAGACTCTTTCTTAGATGGATAACTAGTTGAAGTTCTGCTTGCTAAATTTGTGAGGTTAGGGTTCCCAACACTTTCCCTCTTTATAGGGAAGGGCCCAGGGAAGTCCCTGATACCCCACTCCACCCTTTCCTAGCCCAGTGGCCTAACGAGGCAACTGTAGCACGCTAAGAGGTTCATGTGTGGCCTCCAGCGGGTAATCTGCTTTCCCAAGGTGCTCAGGATATGTTGAGGGAGGATTATCCTCATGGGGTGTGTTTAAGGACCGCTCTTCATTTCCTATGGCGACATACCGTGGGCACTTAAGAAATACAGCTATGAGCAACCTAAGCTCACTGAAGGCGGTCTCGATCCATAAATAACAGTGACGATGATGACAACACACTCCATGTTACTTAACCCTCACCACGTGCCTGTCCCTGGCCTAAATGTGTGTGTCACAGGAAGACAATCATCACTGTCCGAGAGATCAGCAAATGGATTTCAACAAGGCCGCATAGCCTGCAAGTGGCAGAGATGGACCTTGAACCCAAGCTTCATGTCCCCACAGTCTACGCTTTCACTCCTGCACATTGCTGCCCTTCGCTTTTCCACGCTGTTTATCATGCATGTGCCCATCCCCAAGTATCCCTCTGCGGCAGGGGGCTGTGGCTAGAGCACCACGTCAGCAGTGTTTTGTGCAATTTATCAATAATCTCCATGCTGACAAAGTTAATGCAGCTGCTATTCATTGAGCATGTCTCTTCTCAGTCTTAGCCTCCTTTTTCTAGTTAATTGTGCCTTCACCATAATGGCTCGTGGGGCAGGGTTGCAGCACAGCTTAACAGAGTCTAGAAATGGAACCCACAAGGCCTTTGGAAACCTGGTCAGTTGTCATTTCTCTAAGGGTCTCTGCAAACACCTCCATGATCCTTTTCCTTCAGAGAAGCGTTCTAGGCCTCCCTGTGACTAATACAAAATACATCTGCGCCATCCTTCTCAGGATGACTTCGGGGGTATGATCTCCTGTTCACAACCTGTGGTGAGAATTTCACAGGTCTTAACTCATCACAGCCCTATCAGGCAGGTACTTTTATTCTTATTATGGTCTCATTGTTTTTTTCAAATGAAGAGATCACTTATTTGGGGCCCAGAAGAATTGACACAGATTTTTCTTGCTCAGAAAGAAGATTCAAAGTTCAAGCCAGACAGTGTGATTCTGAGGGCCACATTCTCAGTCATCACCACTCAAGCCCAGATACCCAGAGGGAGGCCCCTGATCAGCTCAGTTGTAGCAGGAACAATTGTACCAGACAGTGGGGCCACACAGCACAGAACGGTTGCTCTGGAGGATCCCTGAGGGGTGGAGGGTGGAGCAGGAAGGAACAGCACTTCTCAGAAAAAGCGGAACATTATGTGTCAGGCAGGTATTCAAAAAGGTGTATTCCATGTCATGTGGGAGCTCAGATTCTCCATTTGTTACTCATGAAGGCATTGCAGATTACGGTGATTAAACAACTTGTTTCCGGCTACCCGTAAGTGAGAGAGGTAAGACTATAATTGCTGGGCCTTACTTAATTATAACACGCCGTCTGAGAAGGATGGCTGGGATCACCGAAGGAATGCGCTATATGGCAGACTGTATTTTCTAAAAAGGGCCATAACAATACCTCTCTCTTTGCATGATCTTCTTCAAATAAAACTTTGATACTTTTCCCATTGAGATGGGAGCTTATGGTCTTTTTCCCTTGAATCTAGAAGGCTCATGTCTATGGCAGAAGTGACACTATATGATTTCTGAGATTAATTTATAAAAGATGAGAGAGCCTCCCTCGATACCCTCGAAATGCCCAGCGTGGAACCCAGTTGCTGTGGTGTGAGGAAACCTAAGCCAGCTTTGGGTCGCTGTGCCAAAACTCCTGAGATAAACAGTTCGTAAAGAGGAAAGGTTTATTTCTGATGCAGTTCCAGAGGCTTCAGTTCCTAGTTCGTTGGCTCTGCTGCTGTTGGGCCTGTTGGTAAGGTAGCACCTCATGGTAGGGAGGGTCTGGTAGAGCACAGCTGCTCAGCTGAAGGCAGACCAGAGGAACAAAGCGTGAGGAAGGGGCAATGCCAGCATCTCACTGTCTAATTCCATGCCACGCTCACAGTACCCTGATTTCCGTCACTAGGCCTCGTCTCCTAAAGGCTTCACAACCTTCTAGCAGTGCCACAGGCTGGAGACCACGCCTTTACCATGTGGGCATCTAGTGGGCATTCAAGGTTCACCTCCTCCTGCAGAAAGACCATGTGGAGAAGACCTGGGAGGACCCAGAGGGAGAAATGCCTGGCCAGTTGCAGCTTCACCCACCATCTAAATGCAATCTTGTGACAGAATCAGAGACAGAAATGCAAATGTGAGCCCTTCCCAATCAAGTTCCTAACCTACAGAAACTGTGGCGATGTTACCACAGTTGCTGTTTGGAGCTGTTAAGTTTTGGAGGAGATTTATCATACAACAGTAGTCAGAACAGCACAGAAACCTTTGGAAGGTCACAAGAGCCATCTTCAAATATAAATAACTAAAAGGCTTTCTGTACAAGAAGAGTTAAAATTGGAGTGTGAAGCTTTAGGGTATCAGTTAGAATTGACAGGGAAATTTGCTTCTTCATGGAGGCTTCTTGAAGTGCAGAACTTTAGGAGTCATCAATAGCGTGTTGGGCTCCCCTTCGAAGTTGTGCATCCTGTCACTAGACATTCAAGCAGAGAGTGGAGATGCTATGGCTTAGCTCTGAAATGTGCCCCAAATTCTCAGGCTTAGAGGTGGAGTCAGGTCAGAGGGGCAGGTGGCTGGGCCAAGACCGGGAAGGGTGTGGTGCCCTCCCAGGCTAGTCCTTTCTTTCTGCTTCCTGGATGTTGAGGGATGAGCAGATTTCCTCTGCTCAGGTCCTTCTGCCATTTCTGCCTTGGAGCCAGCAGACCAGGACTGTATCTGCGAGCCACAGTAAACCTTTTCTCTTTTAAATTGTGTCAGGCATTTTGACCTGGCAATGAGAAAAAATGACTAAGGCGGATGACAGTTTGGGGAACTGTTAGAAAAGGATCTATAAGAACCCAGAAAGTGCCTTGTAAAACATATTATTCCTAACAAGCAAAGGTAAAATGTTTTAAAGACTGCCCTATCTTTAGAGATTAAATATTTAGTAAATTCTCCTTAGAAACATTGAGGACTTCTCACGCCGGAGAGGGTTGGAAAAGTAGAAAGAAGGCCCACTCTGCAAAGAGCCAACGGACCCCTTACTTAACTACCAACTTAATCACACGCCCTCGCCTTAAGACTCATTGCTCCTGTCCACTCGTGGGGTTCTGGTCCATGACCCTTCCGGTCCTGTTCCCAGTTAGGACACTCTTTTTGTTCCCCTCCAAGCTCACAGCCGACTGGGGGCTAAATCAGCCCACTTTCATCTCCACAGTAAGTCCTGCATCTATTTCTTCTGCTCCATTTGCCCTCTCACTGGCTTTGTTGACGCCATCGTCACCTCTCCTCTGGATGACTGCAGCAACACTCTGCATGGACAGATGGTTGCCAAATTAATTACTCACAAAGAATGCCTTGAATGCGTCTATCCCTGGCTCCAGAACCGAAGCCTGCGTTCAAGTTTCCATTGCCCTTGCACGGTAGTTTGCCTAAGCATTCCAGGCTTTCGTGATCTGGTAGAGAACGAGAGAGGAAAAGAACTGGAGGGGGGAGATTAATTTCAGTGATTCTTGCATTTGTTTCTTAAAACTGCCATAATAATTTAGCACTGGATGGTGTAAAACAGCAGAAATTTATTGCAAAAGCTCAGTATCCAAGTTCGAGGTGTTAGTGGAGCCATAGTCCCCGTGAAGGCCCTAGGCAAGAATCTACCCTTGCCTCTTCATGGCTACTTGTAGCTGTCTGCGATCCTTGGCGTCCCTTGACTTGTAGGTGCATCACTCCAATATCTGCGTGTGTGTGTGTGTGTGTGTGTGTGTGTCCCCAAATCTTCTTTAACTTGATTATTTCTGCCAAGACTTTGTTTCCAAGTAAGGTCATATTCACAGGTTCTGGTGTGCCTATTGGGGGATGGGATGTAACTTAACTCTCTATAATCCTCAACTGGTGGAAACTGCCAGAACAACAGCTTGGGATGGGGATAGCGTCTTGCTTGAGAAGTGGTCCTGGATGTCCCGAACAATTTCAGGCATCGTGGGAAGTACCATTAATTAGGACAGGCTTTTCTAAGGTTTTGAGCAATAGAGCAGCATGCACGATCAGTGGATAGAGTCTTGGTTTCATCACAAAAATCAGCATGGAAGCTGGATGTAGGGGACATCATAAGGCATAAACCTAGGAAAGTCAGGTAAGAGCATATCTAGCTAGCCCATGGTGAGGAGATATATAGGGAACTAGATTTCTGCTTAGTGAGTTCAACAATAGTCAAAAGTCCTTTATTCTGGAATCGGTGCTCCAGACACATTTGTTGAATAGCTGAAGGATGGATAAGGTAGGCCAGCAACAGGAATAGAAAGCAGAAAACAATCCAACAGACCCTTCAGAGGTGGACTCACAGTGGTCTGTAAGAGGGTCGGGGTGAAGGAGTATCAGGTATTACTTAAAGTCAGGCTCTCAGGCTCCTCGGTGCTGGGGAAGGGTGGGGAAGGGCTTGCCTAGCATGTTCAAGGCCCTGGGTTCAATCTCAGCACTGAGGGGGTGATGGAGGGACGGAAGGAGGGAGAAAGAGAGGGAAAAGAAAAAATAGACTCATAACTTGGCACCTGTTGGTGTCTCCACAAATCTCACACTCCTACCAGCTGCCAAACGCTGTCTACTATTAAATACATCTCTCCATTGCACGTCGTTTCTCCGACGTAGGCTGGCTCTGGAGAACAGGATGCGGAACACTATTCTATGCCCTCTCCTCAGCACCCTGCACACAGTAGGCCCACAATAGAAATTCCAACGACTGTATTCATGAATGAACGGATTTCTCCATTTCAGCAACTTCAGGGTGGGGGCGGGGCCACAACCCGGGTCTCCACTGCGGGGGTTTAGACTTGTGCGCGTTTCAAAGCGCCTGGCACACGCCAAGCGCCCCCACAAGCACTTGTTGAACCACACGAAATAAATCCGATTCGCCCAGCTCCCCCGCCCTGGCCGCGAGGTCCGCCTTTGGCTGGATGATAGAATGCACGGCTCTGACATCCTTATGTAAGAGCGAACGACCCTCCCGCCCCACTCGCCATCTCTCCCACGACCGGGGAGGCCGGGAGGGAAGAGGAGCGAGGGCACACTGTTGACAAACACCGTCTCGGGGGCCGATTGACCGATTCATCGCTCGCCTCGGCTCCCCACAAAGGTCTCCGGCCAGCCCGCGGGCGGCGCGCCGGGAGCCGGAGCCGGAGCCGCAGCCGGAGCGGGGTGGAGCCGGGTGCGCTCCGAGGGCCAGGCCTGCGCTGCGCGTCCTGCGCGTCCCGGGCCCCGGCTCAGCGCGGCGTCCCCGCGGTCCCCCCGCCTCCCGGGGCCCCGCGCCGCTCCAGGCCGCGCTCGGCCTCCACACCGGGGCGAAGATGGCGGCGCGGCCGGGCGCCGGGCTGCCGCGAGGGGTCGCGGTGCTGCGCGCTCGGCGGGGCCGGCGCGGCTAGAGCGGCTCCGGGCGCTCGGCGGCCTCTCCTCGCCTCTCCTCTCCCCGCCCGCCGCCCCGCCCCACGCGCCCCTCCCCGGCCCGGCCGCCCCGCGTCGCGCTCCCCCGGGATGGCCCGCGCGCCCCGGCGCTGCCTCGCGGAGCACTCGGCGGCGGCGCGGCGCGCAAGGGGCCGCCTTGGGCCGAGCGGGCGCCGCCAACATGTCGGACACCAAGGTAAAAGTTGCCGTCCGGGTCCGGCCCATGAACCGACGAGGTGAGGAGCTTTCCGCTCGTTTCCCTTTCTGCTCGGGCGGAGGGCGGGGGCAACTTTGGAAACTGCAGGGACGGCGGGACGGGCACGGCCGGGGCCCGGGAGCCCGGGGAGGGCGCAGCGCCCCGGGCGCCGGTTCCCGACTCGGCCGCCTCCGGGGGGACGCGGCTCTGGGGCCGCGGATGCTCGACTTTGCAACGCTCGCGTGTCCTGTGATTTCAGAACTGGAGCTGAACACCAAGTGCGTGGTGGAGATGGAAGGGAACCAGACGGTCCTGCACCCGCCTCCCTCCAACACCAAGCAGGGAGAAAGGTAAAGCGGCTCGGGGAGGGCGGTGGCAGGACCCCACCTCGCGGCGTCCTGCAAGTTGGAGCCGGGAAAATGGGAGAGCGCTCTCCTATTGTTAGGAGGGCGGCTTCAAGTTTGTCGCCCGCTCCGGTGGGGAGCTGTTGCAAGTCCAAGTTCCTTTCCTCCCGTTGGCGGGCCCTCTGGTCCCCTCCCATCTAGAGCGGTGTCAGTTAGGGCTCCCGGGCCAGGGCCAGCACCAGTCAGCTGGGTCCCCTGCGGGGTTCGGGCCACCCAGAGAGTGGGAGAGCCGGATGGAACTCTGGGAATGATTTGTTCAGTGGCCACATTTTACAGATCCGAAAACTGAGGCCCGAAGTGGCCAGGTGACCAAGCTAAGTCCTTATTCGTGGAACTCAGCACCTCTGACATTTTTCCTTCGCCGTGTGCTTCCTTTGGCAGAAATGTTCAGGGAGGTTGTGTGTAAGATGGGGAGGGGGCCGCAAAGCAGATTTGTCAGATTCAGGCACAGGCTGGCTCACTTAAAATCTGTTTTTTTGTTGGTGCTGGGTTGAGATAATGCCTGAATATAATGCACGGGTTTTGATTTTCAAGGAAACAAAAAGTAGCACCCTG
>PVLD010005318.1:0-70455 GCA_004027595.1 Dinomys branickii | reverse complement strand
CAACGTGGCAGTGCAGTGGCTTGTTTAAAAAGAAAAAAAAAATGTAAAAGAAAAATCGAGATTCTACAAAATTAATTCCTGAAAATGACAGTCTAAGTCACCTGTTGATTGATGAGCTACCGTGTAGTAATTTTGCTCTTCAGAGATTGCTCACCGAGGGAGATTCTGAAGCAGAGTTTGTTGCTTTATTGCCAAAGGGGGCAGCTGTGTCCGTTCTAAAATCATGTGGTTCTCCCGGCACCATTTACTAAATTAGGGGGATGCAGTTATGAGGAGTATAGATTGGGGATTCTTTGCTTTTTGTGTTGAGCCTCACATTTTTAAATCTACTTTGCAAACATTCTGCTACCCTTAGTGGATTCTTATGGTGACATGACATAGCTAGGTTTCATTTGTGATGCATTAAATACAGTTTAGTAATGGATATATCCTTTGCAGGTGTTTTTAGATACATGAAAACTATGATTTTACAAGACTGTATTTCTAGATGTATCTATAGCAGTGTGAGTAGTGTATTTCATGATAGTAAGTAAACTTATTGAGTAAATTCAAATATTTGGTGATTAAATTAGCCACTGAAACCCCCCCCCCCTTGTAGTTTGGAAAAATCTTTTTGGGTTAGATTCTTCAAGCAGTCTGGGAAACAGGTACAATATTTAAATCTCATTTTGTAGCCATTGCTTCTGTTTTCCTTGCTGGTTTGGCACCTGCTTCTTGTCACTCTTCCATGAGGAGTGCTACTGAAGCCTGGTCATTTGTGCAGAGATTCAGATTTAATTTTGTGGAGTTTGGATAGAATTTATAACTGTGGACAGTTGGTTCCAAATGCTAAATAATCAGTTGATCATTTTTGGGGCTGCCATGTTAGTCTCTTACGTAAAGGTTTTTATGGCGATTTTGGGATTTACCTGTTGGCTTGCTTATCGGTATATGCCCTTATGTAGAGCTATAAAAATAGCATTGAAATTGGGGTGTTCTCTTGTTCTGGCCTTCTCACAGATCTGCTTTTCTGTGCGATTGTGCCTGTTCTGGTCATTCTGTTTATAGATGAATTAAGGAGAATCAGCACATCTTTGCTGCATGTAGATTAAAATCACTATCTTTGCAAGGATAGAGACACCACATGCATTTTGGTTTCCATTATTCCTCTCAGTTTCATATTTCTGTAGGGAGCTTTTCCTTACAGCAAGGGTGCATTCAAAATAGAAACAGTTCCTCCTTTGGGCTTTGGGTGGATTAATTGCAGCAATCCTTCCTTCATGTTATATTTGCTGCTCATTTCTACCGTTTGTTTTTGGACAGAGCTCAGAGTAGGGCAAGAGTGAATGGGCGGAATAATGAATGGGTGGAATATTGTTTTTCATACCTAGAAGTCTGAGGCTTGAAATATAAGAGGTCCTTAAATGAATTTTGGCAAACTTGTGCCAAAGTGAAAATTACTATTTTTTTTTCAATGTGCCAAAAAATTACCAGCGCACTAATCATGACTAGAGATTCAGAGTTGCTGGATGAACGTTTTCCATCTTACCAGTGAAAACAAATGAAAGTATATTGACTTCCAGGAAAAGAAACAGACAAGCTTAGCTTCCATATTTTTCCCTCTTTGTAGAAGCAATGCCAAGATTGCATAGTGCGGACTAGGCTTCTGAGGTTAAAGATGTTTGTTTTGGTGCTGTATTAAAATACAGTGCATAGGCCCAGATTAACAGCTGACACATACATGTGTTCACCATTATGAAACATTAAGGCCTGTATGATTTGTTTCTTGAAATTCCATTGCAGTGCTACTCAGGAGACACTGACATTCATGGGAGTTCCATGCTTGGTGCAGGATCTAAAGGTAACTGCAGATTCAGTGCTTGTGCCAGAGGCTCTTACTTTTGAGAGTTGTGGGAAAACAGGAAAAAATTTAAAATACAATGTAGCAATCGCTCAGGTATATATGTTTGCTGTTACATGTACTGAATTATTTGGGGAGCCTCTTCTTCTCGGCCTTGTGGCTCTGAGCTTCCTGAAGGCGGGAACTTCGTCCCTGCACAGGGACTGGTTGGTACTCAGCCAGAGCTCAGTGACCATCACCGTGTGATGGCAGCAGTGCAGCAGGGCAGGGGAAGCCATCCAGGTTCTGGCAGCCCACAGGGACAGGCTAGGGCGTTTGTGCTGGTCTTCTGGGTGCCAAGGGGTGGATTCACTTTTGCAAGATAGGGTGAAAGTCCTTTGTTAAGGAAAGTGAAAGTGCATTCGCCACAAATTACCTCTGGGTGATTATGTGTGTTTGAACGTGGGGTGTGGAGTAGGAAGTGGGAGCAAAGCAATTTGCTTGGGGTTAGGGGTGGAATGAAAATCCCTACTTTGCCCAAGTGGGTGAAATAGATACAGTGAAAAAGCCTTTCTCTCACCTTTGCTGTCACTCCTGCTTTCATCTTCTTAACTCACCCAAAAGGGCCAAACTCACACGTGCATTCCTGTGCACACATACACACATGCAAATGAGTGTATCTTGCTTGTATATATTCAAAAACTGTCTTCGGTGTCTCTCAGCATCACTATATGAAGACTCATTCATAGCGTTTTTGGGGGTGTGTGGCCATGCGCCAATAAAATTTGTGTACAAAAGCAGGTAGTGGCCAGGTGGGGCCCACAGGCTGCGGTCCACAGGCTCCACTCTTTACACCCAGCACGGGCGAGAGCGGTGGTTTTTAAAAATACAGATCGTTGGCTTACGGGTTTGACCCTTTTAACTGTTGGTAAGCGAAGAACACAAAGGAACGTGCCTTCTGTGGGAGTTTGTTATTCTATGTAAGTCGGTAATGAAGTTAGCATCCGAAGTAGTGTGTGTGTTAAACCTAAGGAAAAAGAAAATATTCACCACATATAGGGCTTTAGTAAAAAAGCATCAAAGTTTTTTAACTTCCTGCCCATTCATTTTTTCCATCCCATGAAATGTGTTGTGTACCTTGCAGTGTGTATTGGCAGTGGCCGGGGGTGGGGGGGAGTAGAAGGGAACTGCCTGTTGGTCAAGTGCATGCATAGTTTTTCATTTCTGCACTGTGTGTTGCGAGATTTTATTTCCAAGCTGCCTTCACCCTCCATTCCAAAGGCTGCTAGGATGGTTCCTTCTGTTAAAGGGTCTCTGTAGACCTGAAGGTTTTTGTTTTTGATGTAGCGGTACTGGGGATCGAACTCAGGACCCTGCGCTTGCTAGGCAAGCGCGCATTCCACTGAGCTATATCCCCAGCCGGTTTTTGTTTTTGAGACAGGGTCTCACTATGTAGTTCAGGTTGGCCTTGAAATTGCTTATGTAGCCCCAGGCTAGCCTTGAACTTGTGGCAGCCCTCCTGCCTCAGCCTCCTGAGTGCTGTGATTACAGGCATGTACCACCATGCCCAGCCAGAAGTTTATTACCTAAACAAGTCCCAATGAAGAATCTATGAAACAAAAACAAACACACACCATCCCCCGGTGATCTTGGTGGAAGAACTCCAAATGATATAGGGGAAAGAAACTCCAAACTTGCTGGATGTGCAGTACAAGTTTGTGTTCTCTAAAACTGAAGGATGAATTCTAGGAACAATGGAGGTTAAGAGCTGAATATATTTATTGGGGGAAGAAAGCTTTTGTCTGAAAGAGAAGGGGTCCACAGTGGACTGCCCCTGAAGTTTAAATATTAGTGAAAACCATATACAATTAGAAAGATAAATCACATAAGAAACAAGAATATTCCACATTATGAAATCATTCTGGGGACTTTGAACTGTGTTTTCTGTGTTGTTACTCTTTCCTCTGGGTTTATTGCAGAGTTGCTTATATGAAGGCCAAGAATATTTAGGTTTCTCTAATCCTAGGATGTACATTCTTCAGGCCTGATATTAGTGGGATTTTAAGGAGCATTACAGTGGAATAGTTTTTATTAGCTGTCAACATTTTCAATTTGTTTTAAAAGAAAGGTACATTAAAATCTCTTCTTTAAAAATAAGAGTAACCATTATAATGCAATGCAGTTTAAAGTGGTGATTTAAAAATTATTTTGATTATAGTCTACATTTTATATTGTGAACCTATGGGTTGTGTAGAAAGATTTTATAAAAGCTCAGGGAAATATGCTCTTAGCTGTATACAATTTTTTAATTTTCTGTGGTTTTCTGTTTTAAATCATTTAAAAAATGATGGCTATAACTTACTGAACTGATTTTATAACCCACTAATGAGTAACAGACTTATAATTTGAAAAATATAGGTTTACTAGATGAGTTTGGGCTCTGATTTTTTTAAACCAATGTAAATAAAGTGCAGTGTAGTTTTTTTTTTCCTTGAGAATTTGAGACAGGGTTTTGCTATGCAGTTCAGGCTGTCTTTGAACTCACTTTGTAGACCAGGCCAGCCTCAAACTTGGGGCAATCCTCCTGCCTCAGCCTCCCAAGTACTAGGATTACAGGCATGCACCACCATGCCTAGCTTAAAGTTTAATGTCATTTTATAAAGGCTATGAACAAAAAATAAAACAGAAACACCTCCTTTTTATTTCTTTCTTTGGAGTAATCACCTTATTCCCTAAGATGAACTGGTAGTGCTAGTTTTTGATTTGATTTCTTTCCACCCTACACCCAGATTCTTTCTGTCCCCATGTTTCATAGTAATTTTGGCTGCATCAGTATTTGGTGTTGAGTTTTTTAAAAGACATAGTCCCAATATCTTTTTATCTTCCTCAGATGTAGCATCAGATAGACTGTGAGGTTTCTGCAGAGCACAGTTCATATATGCTTTATCTTTGTGTTCTCAGGGCTTATGCTCAACAGTTCCCACTGATACAGGAAAGTAAATCTCCCAACCTGAATGATATCAGATGAGTTTGTGTTCTCTAAAACCGAAGAATGAATTTTAGGAACAATGGAGGTTAAGAGCAGAATATATTTATTGAGAGAAAGAAAGCTTCTGTCCAAGAGAGGGTCAGAAGGGGGGCCCAAATGGGTTACCCCCCGACTGTCTTTTCTAGGGACTTTTATAGGGAAAAACCATGAGGTGAGGCAGGTCCAAGGTAGGAGAAATGGACAAAACTATGGTCCGCCGATGACTGCAAGGATAAATATTCAGGTAAGACTGAGTGGACTGGGATCAAATGGGAAAGCGAGTCACGTAGCAAGCCGGCATGAATACAGATCAGGGGCTTTTCCTGTGGGGGTCGGGCTAGTGACTCTTCCTGGCTTTTTAGAAAGTGGTTGTTACTTATTTAGAATATCAATCCCTGACATTTACACCTAGGGAGGTAAGTGGGTGCATTTGTTTAGCTGCTTTTGTCTTAAGGTCTGGCCTACACGTATCTTTTATGTTGGCTCCTTGGAGGGCCTGGCCCTGTCTGACTGCCTATAATATTTTTATCTAACTCAGCTGCCTGTAACACCACACAAAAATATTTTGTAAATTCCTCTGCAGTTATTATTGTATTGCTTATAACTTTTGTCAAATCCCTTTCCCATTTAACTTGTGGCAATAAAAGTAAAAATTATTGTCTTTTTTGAAAGAACATAGATAAATGCAAAAATTGCGGTTACCCACATTCATAAAGATAATGACTTATGGTTAGGGCACAGTGTGTGTGTGTGTGTGTGTGTGTGTGTGTGTGTGTTTGGGGAAAATGGCTTAAGAAATTTTCAGAATGATACCAGACCTCCCAGTTAGCCTCTTCTAGCAAAATCCAGTGGAGATCAGTGGAAAACTTGTTTGACTGGCAGTACAGCCAGGTGCTCATATCTTTAAGAAATTTTACAGAACAAGTTTCTCTAAAATAGTAGGCATCCTGAAGACACAGGTTTCTCACAATTGTAGAAGCAAAATTATCCTTTCTTAGATCTTCCCCACAGCGAAAATGGAGAATTGAGCAACTGTTTCTGTGTTTAGAATTTAAAGGAGTTTTCAGAACATTACCTGCAAGAGAAACAAAATAGCAGAGAAATCATCCAAAACACTCAGAAAGATTACTTTGTAACTTGACAGTGTAAGAGATTTACTGGCAATAGAGCTCCGAATAAGGAAGTAATGCTAAAATTTATGGGAAAACATGTTAAAACAATCAAGTTGTGGGATTTAGGAGCTGTTTTAAAGGAAGCTCATTTTATAAACTATTTTTGAAAACTTGTATTTACAAGTGTAAAAACAAATCCTTCCATGGAAATTACTATGTTTAGGAATTTTACCACTAGATGGAAGCTAAGCACAAACACAGACACAGACAAATCAGGTTTTCACATCTGTCTCTAAAATTTAGTTTGTAAAAACGCATAATTCTTCCATTTGATTATAAATTTAAAGTTCAGAAGGCAAAGCAGAGAGGAGAGTCCTCGTAGACATTTAGGAGTACAAGAACCTCAAAGTTTCCAGTGCAAGCCCCGGCGTTTGATTGAATCTAGTGATGATTTCGTATTAATATGTGATGAACAATTCAGTGAGTGGTTGATAAAGTAGAACTATTTTTACCAAATCATCCTTGCAGTGAGTTTTTCATTTCAAAGCAGGACTGTATCTTTTATTTGGAAAAATGGCTTCACCTCGCTAACTTGTTTTTGCCCGTGTAACTTTTTTTTTTTTTTTTTTGCGGTACTGGGGATCGAACTCCGGACCCTGCGCTTGCTAGGCAAGCGCTTATTCCACTGAGCTATATCCCCAGCCCCCTGCCCGTGTAACTTTTAAGGAGCATGGTAGAAAGAAAAAGAGGCAGAAGAGATGCATTGTCTTGCCAGGCCTCCTGCATCAGTTCTTCCTAATTCCTCCCTTAGGTTTGACCCTGCCTCTGTAACGTTGTATTAAATATTTTCAGTTACAGTTTTGGGTTTAGGTTTTCTCCCATTTATGTCTTGTCATGCTCCATAGCTTTCACGGTTTTAAGTTTAATAACTGAATATAATCTGGGGAGGTTTATAATTTTTAATATTTTCTATATTTTCAGACTTAGATTGTTTTTCTTGATGATTGTAGATAACATCGTCTTTTTTAGAGTCCTTTGCTTACTAATTGAAAGGCATTTCTTTTCAAGCTTTCTGATACAGAAACTTATCTTTGAAATTAAATAATACCAACTATTCACTTTCATTATAATGAAATTAGAAGTCAACACTTCTTAGATTTAAGCATGAAAGAGACAGAGAACAGTCATTTTATTGGGGCGGCAACAAGAACTTCCGTCTAATCCTGTTTCTGCCTAACTCGCAAACCTGAGTATGTGTGGGAATCATCTCAAAGGCAGTAACCAAAGGCCCTGACTCAGGGGGCCTCGGGTGGGCTTGAAAAATTATGTTTCTATCAAGTTGTCTCATGATGTTCTTGTGGGAGGCTCAGGACCAACCTTGAGGAACTGCTGATCGGGACCAGCAACGTCTAATAGAATTTTTGGTGATGATGGAAAAGCTTTATTTCCGCTGTCCCTTGTGACAGTCACTAGTCTTATGTGATTATTCAATGCCTGATGTGTGGCTAATGTGACCTAGGAACTGAATTTTAAACTTAAATGTGAGCAGCTACACGTGGCAGGTGGATACTGTACTACACAGTGCAGGTCTGGACAGTGGTTTTCAATGTTTGGCTGCCGAGTAGAATTGCTCAAGAGGCCTTAAAAATAGATGCCTGACTTCCACCGCAGAGACTCTGGCTTAAGCAGGCTATAGTACACTAGGGCATTTTGGTTGGCAAACATTTTGGTTGGCACACAGCTACCCAGGTGTCTCAGGTACAGTTGTTGCTTAATAAACCACTCCAAAACTTAGTGGCCTGAAACAACCTTTAATTATGCTCCAGGGTTCGGTGGGTCAGGAGTTTGGACAGGAGAGAGAAGATACAACTTCACTTCACACCCTCTGGGCCAAGGCCACCTGAAGACCTAACCCGCTTTAATGTCTAAGAGAGTTACCAGCTTCGACCACTATCTCAAAAAGGCTTAATTAAATTGTATTTCTTGTCTTTCTTTACACACAGGCTTGACACTTGATTTTCATGAGTAGCCAAGCTTGAAAACCACTGGCCTAGTTTAATATACTGGGTTTAGAGCCCAGTTTCACAAGGTAAAGGCTCTCCAGCCAGGTGTGTCTGATGAAAGTGCCACTCACTCAGAACGCGGCAGAAGGAAATACCTAAATAGTCTAGGTGCTGGGTGTTGCCTGTCCTTGCCCCTGACGCTGACTTGTTGGGAAGTACGGGTTTCTCCAGAAGCAGGCTTCCTTCCCTGCTTGAGGTCCTATAACAGACTGGTGACCACCTGGGGAGCCCTGGGGTTCTGGGGTGTGGAGAAAGAAGCATGGTGAGCAGAAAGAATGGGAATTCAGGGCGCCACTGGGTTTTGCCACTGATTTGGTTTGTGTCTTTGAATTAGCCACTGACGCATCACTTCCGCCTGTAAACTTCATCTGTAAAATTGCAGGCCGGACTCAATAATCTGCAAGGTACTTAATACAGTGTTGAGTCAGAGAGTACTGTAGGTAACATTTGTGAGGGGTGCATGGCTTGCATTTTAGTTTACATAGGAGATCTGGAGAGAGTAGGGAGGCTGATCTTGAGGCTGTGTTGGCAGGGGTGGGGGTGCAGCTGATACAAAGGTGTTGGTGAAATGAGACAAAGGTGTGGGTGACATGAGACAGCCTCGCCTCCAGATATCTGCCGTTGTTATCAGCGAGGCTACTGAGGGGCCTCCTGCCTTTGACTTTTTTAAAAGTTATTTGATTTGGACCTTTCAGGTTGTTTTCTTTTTGTGCAGTTGGGGTTTTTAGGGGGGGTGTCAGTGATGTTTAAGCTGTCCTCACAGGCATGCCGCTCTTTCTATATCATGTAAGGGAGAAGCCTGGAGAAATGACATTTCCAGACCTGTTAGCGAAAAGCTTCCTTGAGCAGCTTGTTTTCCTTCTGAGGGTTCTGTTCCAACCCTGCCAAACTCCCGCTGATCGCCAGTATTTCCTATTTTCCACTGCAGGAGGAACTCCGGATGTGTGTGTGAGAGAGACAGACAGGCAGAGAGAGAGAGAGAGAGAGAGAGAGAGAGTGAGAGTGTGTGTGTGTGTGTCCGTGTCCCCACTCTGCCTTGCGCCCTATCCCCCTTAATATGAAGGCTGCTTTGGAGTCTGGCCTGTAGGTGTAAGCTTCGCTGCTGTCAGAAGAGGCGTGAGGAAAGCAGCTGTTTGCCGTATCCCTTGGGGGAGAAGTTCAGGCCTTTTTTTTCTTTTTAAGATAAGGGCAGGAAGGAAGCCTTTGAGGGAAGGGAAGCTTGGCACTTCCGAGACTGTGCTCCCTCCAGGAGTGACCCGGGCTGGGCCCTGGGGGACCCTCAGAAAGGGAAATGAACCACAGACCTTCTATTGCAGACTCCAGAGAGGTTTAGCCTAAGTTTTGGAAGAGTCACACACACATAAGAGTCGCATGTAGTTCATTGAAAAGAAAAGATTAACCGGCCTTTAAATATACTTCTGTTCTGTGCTGGGTTTTAATAAAACAAGCCCTCACAATTGGTACTTTTGTGTCTGTCTAATTAATCACAGTTAAGTAGGGAGTGCAGAAAAGATTACAGCTGAGCCTGAAGTTGTGACGGGAACATTAGAAGGTGTAAGGCTTTAAATGGAATAGAGTCCTCGGTTTGGTTTCCCCTTTTTACTCTTTCTTACTACTTCCCTTTATATAGTTAAAATGTAGCATTCACTATGCAGATTGTGACTGTGACCCAACGGGTTAGTAGTTACATTGAAAAGGATCCTTAAGATGACTTGAGGGTGGTGTTTTGTGTAGGGAGGGAGGAGTGTCATGC
Source organism: Dinomys branickii (assembly GCA_004027595.1). Taxonomy (NCBI): domain Eukaryota; kingdom Metazoa; phylum Chordata; class Mammalia; order Rodentia; family Dinomyidae; genus Dinomys; species Dinomys branickii. Next base: position 60,680 of record PVLD010005318.1, on the reverse strand, counting down.
TAGAGAAGGTTTATCAAGATAACAGCGTGAAATCTGAGCATGCTTATTCAGTTTTAAACATCTACTTTTTTGATCTAGAGTTGCAGCGCGTTACAGTACAAATAGGTAACATTAGCATGCTAATGCTAATGTTTTTTGAGGACTTGAAGTACTGTGGTACTTAATTCCCTCCAGGATTCTGGTCACAAACTGAGCTGGACAAGAACCCTATCAAATTTCCCCCGGAAGGCCAACAGTGAACCTAACCATTGAATTTGATTTGGTTCTTGTCCAACTGGGTTTGTGACCAGAATGGTGGAAAAGGTTTTGAACCCAGGTACCACTGTGTTGCTGGTGTTGGTAGAGTAGCATTTCTTTCTCCAGGATGATAGTTCAGGCTACATTTTGATAGCAAATTATGTAGAAGTACATTCTCCAAAATTGCTGCTTTACTGTAATTCTAAGGGATTTACTTCTTGAGAGGTTATTATTTAACTAGGTTTTCCCAAAGTGAGTTCTAGCTATCCTTGCTCCTTGGTTCCTAGGTTTGAGAATTAAAAAAAAAAAAATCAGTAAGAATAAAAATTTGATGAACTGTTTCCAACTTCTTTTAAATGTGCCAAGTAAGACACACTGAAGCAAAAACACCAGTCAATCTCCGTACATCATTTAATAAAATAAAGGAGAGTTTAATGTCACGATAGCAGGACAGATAAAACCTCAGAATTTAACCATTGGATGAACACAACATTACTAAAAACCTAACACATTGATTTTTCCCTTTCTTGGGCGTTGATGGAAGGAAACATTGCTGCAGGAAGTTCCTGACTGGGGAGTTGGATGTCCCTGCTGTCTCTTGTCTCCTGTGTCTTTGCCGAGAGTTTCCAGGTTCTTGGTCTCCTCAGTCCTTCAAACCATGCATACAATAAATCATCACCGTGGGATTTTTTTCTTTATAAATTGATCAGTGTGTACCTCAGGGCTAGAGCACTTATCTAACCTGCAAAAGCCCTGGGTTTGATCCCCAGCACTATAAAAAGAAAGGAGGAAAGAGTTTGACCAAAGTTTCCCCTATTTTTGTGTATATTAAAATTTTTAAATGGAAGTTTACATATTTTTGTAGTTTGATACTGAAATGTGCATATAATTTTTTTTTATGTTTTGGTACTAGGAATTGAACTCAAGACCTCAAGCTTGCCAGGCAGGTACTGTGCCGCTGAACTGTATCCCCGGCCCAATTTTAATTTTTAGTAGTACGTGTTTGCAGTACGTAATTATCACACTCACTGTGGGGAATTGGTAAATGTACACAGTACATGTTAATTCTTCTGTCTCCCACTGTCCTCCATCTCCTGTTCCTTCCCATTTACAAAAAAAAACCTACCAAAACCCTTATCAATCTTTAAAAACTTAGCCTACATAAAATTCAGAAACTTTAAAGTATGGCTCTCGTATACCTTATACACATTGCTTGAAGGTTATTTTGTATAATGTTTTCAGTACAGCTGCTTTTGTTCATTTACTTCTGTCTGCTATACTGGAGATTGAACCGAGGGTCTTTGTACCGAACTTCATCCTTGGCTCTTTTTATGTTTTTAGATAGAATCTTTCTCACTGAGTTGTCCAACTGAGTTTGAACTTGTGATCCTCCTGCCACAGCCTCCTAGAGTGCTGGGATTCCTGGCATGAGCCACCACACCGAGCTTGAACTTGGAGCCATCAGGGGAGGTCAGGTGTGGAATTTTCTGCTTTTGGCATCATGTCAGTGTTCAGAAAGTCTCAGATGTTGGAGTATTTTGGATTTCAGATTAGGGAACTCAATGAAGGTGTGAGCCATGGCTTTTACCCTCACTGAAGGGAAGTTTCATATTTGCCTTTGGAGTGCGTCTGTAGACATCGGTTGGTTACAGGTAATTAGTTTTGTAAAACACTATCAACTGTTGTGGCAGAGTGTTATAGTGGCCAGGAGAGTGGACTTTGGAGACAGGCTGCTTGCTTGAATCTGATTTTACGGCTTGGTTTCCTCATCGATAAATCTGGAATCAGAGAAGCAGAGTGTAAAGGTCCCTGAGGGTGCCTGCCGTCTCCCAGGGGCACTTGTGGAGTGTATTTTCACTACAATGGGATACTTGGATTAGTGACCTGGTTTTGTTTCTAATATTGTGCCTTATCCTTGTTTAAGAAAGGAAGTTTCTTTTCAGCACCTAAAAGAACAGTTAAAAAAAAAGTTTGAAGATTTTGTTTTTAAGTCTTAGGATTTTCTGCTTATTTCTGATTTATGTGTGGATGTTTAGTGCAGTATGCACTTTCCAGACTCCCCCTGGGGTGTCAAACTGCGTGCCTCCTACGTCTCAGCTGATGGGACCACTTGCCTTGCAGAGGTGGCCTTGGTGAACTTCGTTGAGATAGAATTCCTCATGAGAGGTGTTCACCTGTGTTTGGCCATGTGTGTGGCAGTTATTTACGTAAAGAAGGTATATCCAGAAATTGTGTGTGAATACCTGTAAGAAGTAAATGTTCTCTTTTTTTTTGGTCTTTGTGAGACAGGGTCTCACTATGCAGTTCAGGCTGGTCCTGAACTCACTTTGTAGCCCAGGCTGGCCTCAAACTACCAACAATCCTCCTGCTTCAGCCTCCCGAGCACTAGAATTACAGGCATGCACCACCATTCCCAGCTAAGAAGTAAATGTTCTTGACACATTTTTTAATTTTGTTTTTTATTTGTACATATTTGTAGTGCATAATTATTCCATTCATCACAGGGAGCTGTACATGGGCATAACACATCTTGGGTCTGCCTCCTTTCCCTCCTGTCCCCTTCCCCTGAGAAGAGAGAGAGAGAAAGAGTGTGTGTGTGTGCGTGTGTGCACACGCACACACGCACACATGCCTGCACGCATGCTAAGCATGTGGATGCCCAGTATGCTGAGTGCCTTGTCACTTACATGAACGAGCAAGGAGTGTGTGTTTGGTGTTTTTCTTCTTCTTCCCCGCTGCATGTAAAACATCCTGGCCATGGTTCTAGCCTCGAGGTTGGTTCCAGCCTTAGAGCTGTTTAAGTGATGGAAGCACCAGCAGCATCTGCTTCCCTTATCTGCCTCTTGTGCTATGCTGAGCTCTCAGAATCTGCTACTGTAGCACCTCACCGCACCCCTGGAGGCAAAGCGTTGGGTGGGGGAAGTCGGTGAACAGCGGAAGGCGGGGCATGGAAAGAGGGAGAATCAGGGTGAGAGTAGGGTTGAGTCTAGAGCGTTGCATGTTCCAGCACCCTCGCAAAGCTGTGATCTGGGAACTGCCAGGGGTGGCGAGAAGCGGCCAGGCTGGGTAGCTCCCACCCTGTGACTGAGATGTTTCAAGGCGTGTGAGGTATGCATTAGATCATCTTCTGTTTTAAATTGGAAAGCCTTTTGCTTGCCTAATCATCCTTAGTAATTAGTAATTAGTCAGCTGTTAATCAGCATGCATTGGTTTGCCAGAAAATGGCATCGTCAAGTATGGCACTGAGGATATGGGGACGTGTTGGTGGCAGAGCTCTGAGCGCAATCGGTGGCAGGGAAAGTAAATACACTTCAGATCACTTACTTATGTCTAGCAGTTTGCCCGCTTCTGTTACCGGTGATACTTTGACTTGATAGCTTGGCCAGGGCTGATGGTGACAGGGAATTCCTGAAGCCTCTTATTTACTGAATTCTGTCTAGGGATGTTGGTGGTTATCATTATGCACCTTAACCTTACAGGGAAGTAGGAAAGTGGACAGACAGATCTGCAGTCTAAATTTTTTTTTTTTTTTTTTTTGGTACAGGGAATCAAACTCATGACCTCATGCTTGCCAGGCAGGTACTGTGCTGCTGAGCTATGTCCCTGACCCCAGTCTAAATAATTGAACCCAACTATTGTAGACAGCTAAGTTATTTAGAAATACTATAGGCAACCGGACAGGGCCCTTGAAGAAATCAGTGTGAAAGGCAGCTGTGGCTGGAGGCACATCCATGAAGGTCAGGCTTTTGGATAGAGAGATGACTACACCCACAAACCTCCCCTAGGGAGGACCTGTGGTGACTGATATTCCAAATGGATATCCATCACTTTAGGTGGGGCTTCGAAACCTCCCTGGTCCATTCCTTCCCAGGAGTCTTTGTTCCATGTGTGCTAAGTGACTTACTTCCCCACCTGATCCCCGTTTAATCAATATTACATAAGTGACTATACTCATAGTCTCATTGGTTGATCATAGTTTGTCCCACCTTGTGACCTTCAACTAGATCACTGTTACCTAAGCAGTTATAATCTTATTAGTTGCCTATAGTTTTGTCCCACCATAGGCTGGCCTCACTTAGTGGTTTTATCCTATAAAACTCCCTTGATAATCAGGGTCCTGGGCTACCCGCTTAGGACCTCCATCTGTCCCTCTTAGAAGCTTTCTTTCTCTCAATAAATACTTCCGATGGTCCAGGCAGCTGGTCGGTAGATCTTGCCTGCATCCTCACTTCAAAACCTTTCTATCTCTATGAATCCATCTCTACGAATCCTTTCACTCTGGCACGAAGTGGTCCCTTCCTCTCTCACTTCCCTCCCCCTCCCATCTCCTTTCTGGGGATTTTGCACCATTTGCTCTTCTTGGGTTTCTCCCTCAAATTGGAACAAATTAAAAACAAAACCAAATATGCAATAAATAAACAAATACATGCATATGTACTTCCTACTCTTTTTTTTTTTTTTTTTTTTTTTTGAGATAGGACCTCACTGTGTAGCCCATGCTGGCTCCAACTCACTCACAGTGATCCTCCTGCCTCCTCGGCCTCCCCAGCGCGGGGATTACAGTCCTGCACCACCATACCAAGCAATACTTCCTACACTTAACCTCCATTGTTCCTAGAATTCATCCTCTAATTTTAGAGAACACGAACCCAACTTATCAGACATCCAGCAGGTTGGGAGTTACATTTCCCTTATATTATTTGGATTATTTGGAGTTCCTGTATCATCCCCACATCATAGGCCCTACATCAAAAGCATCCATATAAGAAACATGGGGCCTAGCTGCTAACATAAGCTTGAGGCTGCTAAGTACTTTGTCGTTAGTAAGCTAGAACTGATTGGAGAAATCAGACTTGTTTAGCATTAGGATGATTCTGTATTCTGTGTATTGGGAAGTTCAGAGGAACATCAGAGAGGCCCGCAGGGAACTCATCCAGGCATGTGGCTGAGCTGCCTCGCAGTGACCAAGAATGACAGCCAGAAGTACAGCACCATAGCAGCTGTCCCAAGGGCAGGGCCAGTACAGACGGTTGATCTTGTCCCACTGTCCGCCAAGCAGAGCCTTTCTGGCTCCTGCTCCTTCTGGCCGCACTCATCTCAGTGGTCAGTGACCTCTGTGTTATCTCTGTCATCAGGAGATTTTACGGATCTTCTCTTTGCTCTTTTTTGTAATCCTATGGCTTACTTCTTCTCTCTGATGTCTCAGTGTTTGAGGGAAAGGCTTGACCTTTTATGGCCATTTCAAGCTCATTCTCCACTTCACCACCATATTTTCACTGCATCTAAAAATACCACTGATCAGGAGACACACTGACATAGGTGCCTCAAAAGAAATCAAAACCATTGCTAGCTGAACCGTTAAACTTTGACTGTGCCTCCCGATCAAAAAATGTTAAAAGGGGCTGGGGATATAGTTCAGTGGAATAAGTGCTTGCCTAGCAAGCGCAGGGTCCTGAGTTCGATCCCCAGTACCGCAAAAAAAAACCCAAAAAACAATGTTAAAAGGTAGAAAAAGAACACAATTTGCCTAGTCCTTATCTGACACACTTGGGGCCAGATGCTTCCAGGTACCAGCTTGTCTGAGACTTTGGAATCTTTGCATATGTATAGTATTTGGGAGGAGGGATCCAAGTCTAAACAGGAAATCAATTTATATCACATCACATATACATGATGCACATAGTCTGAAGGTAATTTTATATGATACTGTATTCTTACTATTCCTGCATTTTGCCTGCAACTTGAAATACATGAGGTCAGGGGTGGAATTTTTTCTTTGTGGTGTCCTGTTTGCACTCAAAAGTTTCAGATTAGGCTGGACCTAGTTTAGTGGTAGAGCATGTCTTTGCATGCATAAGGTCCGATGGGATCCCAAGATTTTGGATTTTAAAGCATTTAATTCAGACTTCAGTTTGGAGATGCTCACCTTATACTCTGAATTTACTGCTTGATGATGAAGTCACAGGACTTCTTCTCAGCACCTTTCCCTCTGCTGTCTCTCATGCACTTCTGTGTGATGGACACAGTTCTTCACTTTCTTTCATTCTCCTGCAAATATATCTCAGAGGAATAACAGGGAAGAATATTTTTTGACTGAGGATATGGTTTAGTGGTGGGGCACTTCTCTGGCATGTTTAAGACCCTGAGGACCCTGAGGTCATCTCCAGTGCTGGAGCAAGGAAGGTAGAAGAAGAGAGAGGGGGAAAGAGGGAGAGAGATTCAGATTGTAGAGACTGTTGAATTCTCAAACGTTTAAAGCCATGTTTTTTTTTTTTTTTTGTCTTTTGAGACCAAAAACTGCATAGTGAAACCCTATGCAGTTCAGGCTGACCTTGAGCTCACTTTGAAGCCCAGGCTGGTCTCAAACTTGCAGTATGATCCTCCTTCCTCAGCCTCTTGAGTGCTGGGATTACAGTCGTGTGCCACTACACCCAGCCAACATAATCATTTTGGATCATCCTAGAAATCTCACATTCTCCTGAGAGATGCTAGACCGATGTGTATTTCCTGCAGAAAGAGAGCCGATGCCCTGTAGCACCACCCTGACCGTTACTGATGGTCCTTTCACGTAACAATGTTGAAGGTTGTTATGCTATAATCTGACTTGTTGACCAACCTGATGATATTCATCAAGGCACATTTAAGATGTAAAAGGACAAAAGTTAATGCATGGGGAGAAATTTGCTTAGCAAAGGCATCTTGGTTTTGAAGTTTAGCACTGCCCGTAAACATTAGTGCCCAGAGACAAATCCATTAGTTTCCAGTCAAAGCAAAGTCCAAAATTATTTCTCATGGCTCCCACTCTCAAGAATGTTTTTTTTTTTTTTAATTTCTAAAGAGAGATTTTTCTCAGTGACTCATACCCTTTTCTTATGATTACCTTTTCGGCAGCTTTTAAAGGTTTTCCAGTGATGCAGGAGTCACTAATGCCATTCAGAATGAACGCATGATACAACTTTTTGTAGCCTTCAGCCCATCTCTTGGGGAGAGCTGGTAGGACCTGACAGCTTTTAATTGAATGAGGAAACCGACTATTAGCTCTCTCTGACTTTCATGTTTGTTTTTAGGTTAAAGTAGAAGTTTAATAAATACAACTGAAAATCATCTATACTGCTTCTAGATGAGTCCTCTCAACTTATTGATGCAGAAGGTGTCCAGACTGTCTTGTTTAGGATTGTTTACATTGACCGCCTGTTTCTACCCGGTTTATTATTCTAAGAATAAATTCTTTCCTCTCTTGCATTCCAACTCTTGACTTGTTGTGTTCATACAGAGAAACATCTGGTATTCTAAGAGTTTTATTTTTGGTGACAAATAAATATTTTATAAAATGCATTGTGTTGCAGCTCCCAAACCTAAGGTAGCACAGCTAATAAAGAGCAGTTTGTAAATGTACATAAAATCCTTGCATTTGTATGGGTGTGTCTGTGTTTTCTATGCAGGCTTTTCACATAACAGTGTGGATGTCTCTAGAAGCTCTTATGAAGCTTCAGGCATCTTGCCAGTCTTGCTTGTCATTGTATATCTAGTATAGAGGCTTACATTAAACACTGAATGAAAGATAAGGTTTATGTTCCTGAAACAATGACCTGTATAAAGCTTACAGACTTTTTTTATTTAGAGATAAATGACACCAAAATTTTAACATTGTCCACATAATATTATAATTAGATTCTTAAGTATTGAAGACAATGAATAGTAATAAAAACCCATTTAGTGTTTAGCTGAATAAAAAACTTTGACAATAGATTAGGTAAACGAAATTAAGTATAAGTATAAATTATACACTAAGAATTAGTTGAAAACATCACATTGTACTTTCAAAGGGAACCTTGAATAAAATTGGCTGATTTGAAATACAAGGATAGTTAATAGAAAAAGTAAATTGCTGTGTGAATACCTAATTGTTGTAGTCATTGCCTTTCAAAATTTAAACAGCAGCTGTACTACATTTATAGAATAGTTTTCATTATTTATAGCTTATGAACTGAATGTTATAAGTATCAAAATATGTACTTGGATATTTATAGGTCTTTTACTTAGCAATTTCAGATACTCAGAAGTTGGACACATCCAGTTTATGCTAGATGTGTAGTTGGATGTGTGCTTTTCAGAATACCCTGTGCAAATACATTGATAGGAAAAGGCGTTTCTGCTAAGAGGAGTGGGATTCCCAGTAAGAATTATTAGAGCAGTTCTCATAGGCTCCTTCAGTATCTTTTGAGAAATTTAGGTTGGTTTGAGGAAGTTGGAGAGCTAGAAAATGAAAATAACATCTCTGAAGACCAAGGACAGTTGATGGGAACTGGTGGCAGTCATTATGGGTTAAATCTCTCCCTCTACATGGGGTGTATCTGTGACTATGGATGGGAGCGTTTGGGCTGGTGAGGACAGGTGTCTGTTATGTGAAGAGCCTCCCGTTCCCGTGTCAGGTTGGTAGACAGAAGAAGGCTGCTTCAGTAGCTGAGCTTGGCAACAGCTTTTAGAGATATTTCGCCCCTGGAAATACTTCCTGTGAATGTTCTCTGGAGGAAGCCTGGTGGAGACATCAGGTACTTCCTTTTAAAAGATTTTGGAAAAGTGTGTGAAACCATTGTCATGTTAAACTTCGTGACACTATGAAGAAGAAGAGGAGAAAGAAGAAGAGGAAGAACAAGAAGAACAAGAATGAGAATAACAAGAAAAAAACCCCAACAATTCTGTCTGCTATTAGACACTAGATGCACATCCAGTCTTTAAATATTATGTAAACCCAATCTACCTACACTGCTTCATTGAGGCATAACTTGCCTCCCAAATTAGATGGTAAGTTTCTTGCGTATTAGAATCCTGCCTTAGATTTTTTATTCCATCCTGGCTCTTCTCACATTGTTAGGTGGAGAGTGGTAGACGCTGGGTAAGACTCTGTGGTATTTAATTTGAAAAGAGAGGGCCATAAACAGGTGACACTCAGCTATATGGATGGTAGTCTTTGAAAAAGTGTGCATGCACTGGATTTTTCTGGACTCTCACAATGGACTCATTTTTAAGGGTACTTTTAAGGGTACTCATTTTTAGAGGCCTGGCAGAGAAAGCTGCTCAGCTCCTGTCATCTGGGAAGCAGAGAGCAGGGCAAGACTCCCAGAGGAAGGGGTCAGGGACCAGGCATAGTCCCCAAGGTCACACCTCATGACCCACTCAGACATGCCCAGAAGTGTGCTTTGTGATCTAAATACCTCTCAAGCCAATCCATTTGATGATCAAGTTTAGTTCTTCCAGTGCACATACAAATGTTGATGTAGAGACAGTTGTTTTCTATATTACATATAATATAGTGAATGTGTATTGTTGTATGTGCTCTAGAAAAGCACTTGTTCAAGTATGTTTGTGGTAATTATAGGGAAGATTTTACTTATTGTCTGTGTAAATTTGGCCACATGTCCAAATTGGGGTTGCCATATAAAGCTTTCAGTGGCAAAAGTCCATCTAAAACTTTGCCCCATCAGTCACTCATTGGAGCACTTTGAAAATAGAAGGAAGCAGATTGTCCATGAAGCAAATTAGTAGAATAGATTTCTTATTAAACTTAAATAAAAGCAGATAGAAAGCCAAGCTCTTGATTTTAGTCCTGACTTACCTGCTAAGAGGGATCAGGGGTGAGTTACTTTCCCATGTGTGGAAAGTGAAGTTGGATTTGAGGTTGGAGCAGATCCTGTCAAAGCTCCTTCTGACACACGTACCACTGATTGTTTGGTAAAGGCTTACAGGTCAGTGCAGCTCATTGGAGGGCCTGGGCAGAACTGAAGAGGGTTCCTTGTTTCCAACTTATTTAGTCATTCACAGTCACTGGCATTCTTTGAAAAATTCTTTTAAGATATTTAAAGTTATGAAGATTTTATAAGTCTTTAGCAATTAGAAGCTTTTCTAGGTGGGTGGTCACACTTAATTTTTTAAGTATTTCTAAGTCTAATGTTTCATTTGGATTTTTAAAGGCACAATTGAAAGTGTGTTTGAAGACTCTTAGGCAAATAAAGATAAATTCCTAAGGGTGAAGGATAGTGATTGCTTTGTAATAGTTTCAGCTTCTCAACTGTTGAATAAATAATGCTTTTGTTGAGACTCTGTTGGAACACTCATCCGGCAAAGAAGGTCTGAGAAAGGGATATGGGTTTCTGTGCATACTCTGCTGTCTCTTGTTCCTAAGGAATGTAAGAAGGTAAATTTAACTAGTGAAATCCATAATCATGGGGCCTTATTTGGTAATCTGTTAACAAATAATTTTATAAGAGCCCATACATTTTCGGATTCATACATTCTTACTCTTTCATACCTCTAACCAGGTACAAAGTTTGCACTCAAAATTATTCAAATCCCTTCTCATTTCTAGAACAGAATCAGCATGCTCTCAGCTCTTTCACTTCAGAGTGAGGAAGCAGAGATTTGTCATTTTATATTTATGGAGATCAACGGAAAAGATCAGATACTCCACACTCTGAAACTCTGCCAGATGTAATTTACATTTGAACAAAGATTACAAAAGGACAAGGATTAAGTTAAACAATTAGAGCGGTATGGTACAGACTATATCCTAGGAGAACTATTTGGGTCACTAGTTTTTGTTTTCAGCAGACTCTTGCATTGTGAATGCCCAGTAAATTCGTTGTAATTAATAATTGTCTTTGTGCAAGTCTTTGTGTAAGAAAAGAGCTAGCTAAAATAAGTTTGTGTTTGCATTTTGTAGGAAATATATCATGTTAGTTAATCAGTGAGTTTTATGAGTGTATAAATCCTTGTAATTATTACTTTCAAAGTCTACCAGTACTGTAATTGTCATGTCTTTAGCTGTGATTAATTTTGGTCTGTTATTGTGCTATTCTTTTGGCTGAAAGCGTGAATTGGCACTCACTTTTTTATCTTACGTACACTACTGTAGGGATCTGTGTAGTGCAGGGCATTTTAAACTGCGGTCACTGAATCACTGAAATTAAATGCAAATAGTGTGTTTGTGTGTGTATATTACCTTTCTCAGGGGGAGAGTTTATATCTTTGGTTAAATTTTCAAAAGTTTTCACAACTCTAAATAATGAAGAACACTGGTGTCAGGTATACTTTCTGGTTGTATTTTGAAGCATGCTTTTCCTCTTCCTACCCTAACTGTATTCACCAGTTTCCCTTTCCTTGGAGAACTGCACTAACAACAAAGTACGATTTTGAAATCCTGTATCAGTTGTTTATAGTAAAGTGCTGAAATATATCTGCAGCTACCTATTACGTCTCTAATACTCAGTAGCCAGAATGAAAATGTTGTGGGTGGTTTTAATTCATAGCAGGAAGGGCTTTGTGGTTAACAATAAATATTAAGCAGCGCTTTCCACAAAGCCGTTGATCACATGCTTTGTCTTTCTAGTAATTAACTTATCAGTGAGCTATGGTACACTCTGGTGATTTTCTCCTAAAAGATTTATATTTATGGTAAGCCAGGGCACAATAAATTTTTCTATGCAAAGTACTTTTCTGACCCAGAGGAGACTAAGGCAAAATTCTAATGAGCAGTGATGGGTGGTGGAGGTGAGTGTCAGTGTGTCTTGTTGGAGGTGTTACACCTTCCCTTCTCCCTGGGTCTGTTTCCCCACGGGTCATATTGTATATTGCACCTGTGACTTGTGTACTCATACTGACTATTACATAAAACAGGAAGCTGTTTATCGTTAGTTGGAAAACATCTGAGTGTTGATCCTACTTTCAAAGAACTTGGTGCTCACCTGCTGCTGCATAGGCCCTCTGCAGTAAAGCAGTAAGGAAGGTGACGTGGTCAGTGCCATGCCAGGTCGGGAACCAAAGTGTTTCCCCTCAGGGTTTATGCAGCAGAACTTCCTTCACTGTAGAAAATCTAGTGTTGGGGGGCTGGGGATATAGCTCAGTGGAATAAGCGCTTGCCTAGCAAGTGCAGGGTCCTGAGTTTGATCCCCAGTACCGCAAAAAAAAAAAAAAAAAAAAAAAAAAAGAAAATCTAGTGTTGGGAGAGTGAGTTGATTTATGTCTTTTTTTTTTTTTTCTGAAGATGGGAGACACTTGACTCTTTGTGTTTCCTGTCCCCCAGAGAAAACAATACTCTTTTGAATCAGAAATTTCTGAATTCACAATGTCCCTTTAACCCAGCACGGTCACTTTTAGTGTCATTTGAAACCACTTCACTGCTTGATGACAATTCATTTAGGCCCAGGACACTTTAATAATGACCCCGCCAGTGGAGCCTGTTCTCACCCTTCAGCCTGGCCACTCTAGCACCTCCTTGCCTGGGGCCAAAGGGGAGCAGGAAACAGTTAAGTGACTTTAATACGTTTGAAGAAAAATGAAGAATTTAGAATAGAATAGAGACATAGAAGGACTGTCCTCAGCATCCAATGCTGTTTGATTCCTACATTGAGATTTCAGTTTCTCTGTGAGAAACACAGTTTTAATTTTTTTTTTTAATTTAGAAAAAGTAGTTAAGAGCCAGATAGGGGGGCACACGGCTGTAATCCCAGCACTTGGGAAGCTGAGATAGGAGGCTCGCCCTGAGTTCAAGGCCAGCCTCCACTGTACGTGAGATCACCTCTCAAAAAACCAACCACCTGAACACCTTCCCAAATGAAAAAAAATACATCAAGTTGCCAGAATAGCAAATTTACACATTTTAAAGTCTTCAAGCATTTGCTTTTATTATAATTTCTTTGTGGAGAAAAAAGTTCACTTCATCTCTTTGAGACTGAAAGTGTCACAGCCATTTAGCCCTTGATTATGAAGAAGATTCCATCTCCCACGGTCCTGGAGGCTGGAAGCGTGTGAGGTGCGGCCTTGGAGGGTTGCTTTCTCCTGAGGCCTCCATGTTTGGCTTGTACATGGCCACTGTCGTCTGGTGCCTTCACTGTGATCTTTCGCTTTGCTTCCGTGTCCTGGTCTCCTTAAAAGAATAAGAGGTCATATTGGAATAGGATCCACTCTATTTTAACTTAATTTCCTTTTTAAAGACTCTGTTTCCAAATACAGTCACATTCTGAGGATCTGGGGGCTAGGACTTTCTCACTGGGGGAGGGGAGCACCCAATGTGGCCCACGAGGGCAACTTAAGATGATGTAAGTGTTTAGAACTTCTGAAGGTTGACATTTTTGATTTGAGATTTGTATATTTTTCACTTGACTTTAATATAATTAGGCCAGAGTTCATAGACTCAGGCTATTTGAAATACACTGAAAGCAAACCAGCTACTTAATGGGTTTATTAGGAGGGTAATATATTTCGGTAGGGGAATGGATTTCACCCTTGAAACACCAATTAAAACATCTTCAGTGATTTAGAATTACATATGTTAAGTCCTAACTAATTAAAAAGTTTGTCATAAAAACTGCTAAGTACAGGAGTTTTTGTGAAGGGGATAAAAAATGTGTAGCACTTGAAATGCAAATAATCCTGTTGTTTTACATCAAGTTAATTACATAGCCATAAGCCCCAGTCCTGTTCAGCTGTATTTTACCCATAGCCCCCTGCAAGGCCTCCCCCTGGGAAACCCAGGTGCTGTGTCTGCTGAGGGAAGCCAAGCTCTGTCTTAATTCTGCTGTGCGTCTTGAAGGAAGGAGACACTGCTTAGAGGGACAGAATATATATAGCAGGGATGGTTGATCTTTGATTCTACTTAGATTGAATCTGTAGGTTCACTAACGGTAGTTTCCTCCCTCAGGTAAAATCGGTTAAACAGTAACGCTTTGCCCACAGCAAATAATTTCCTTGCACTGCCCTCTTGTTAGGCAGTGTGGTGTGCGGACCTGCAGAATTGGCATGCCTTGGGAGCTTGTTAGAAAATGCTGACTCTTAGGCTGCGCGTACCAAATGTATTGAATCAAAGACTGACGTTTTCACAAGACTCCCAGGTAATCTGCGTACATATTCAAGTAGAAGAAGAAGGGCTTTAGGTGGTGATAGTAGCAGGACTTTGATTAAACTTCTTACCAAAAAATGCCCAGCAATGGATTTTGGCCTGTTTTCCTGTGTACTGTGTTGTATCTGATTGCTATGGGCAGAGGGCTCTTTCTGGCTTTGTCTCTTACCAGCTGATAACCTTCTTTTCCTTTCTCTTTTCTCATCTATAAGTGAAGATAATGCTGAGAGATTCAAAGAGTAAAAGTACGTAGGTTCTTAGAACATTGCTGAGCACAGCGTTACTGACTACTTACGTTCAACCCTCAGGTTCGTTTGGTCGCTGCTGACCAAATCAAAGGAGGCTGTAAAGGATATATTTAAAGCTAGCACCAAGGAGATGGAGGGGACCATTTACCTACAATAACCATCTCACCTTGTACAGCTGTATAAGGGTCTTTGAGGGTAAGGAATTCAGACAGTGTAGATCTCCACGCTTGCTTTATCATTTCCAGCCATGTTCAGCTCACTGACCCCTTTCCTGTGCAGAGGAAACTGGGCTCCTGCCTCTTGCAGCTGGCATCTCTCTAACTGTGACTTCATCTGGGCTGAGGAGAGCAGGAGCTGTTGGTTATGTGCTCAGCCGGAAGAGGTTTGGAGAAATTGCTTATCTATAAGAAAAAAATCAAACTTTTCAAGTTCTATTTTGTAGTAGCAGTTACAGTATTAGTCATGATTATATAACTGACTGTTGTAATTCTGTTATTAATTATTACCACCACTATCACATAACCAAACCAAGTGGCATATACTTAATCTAGGAGAATGCCTAGTGAGTATGTAATAATAAATGCAGCGATTGCTTTATGGTGAGCTGTTCTTCCCATGAGTGCGGATATCACTGCACTCCCCCAGGTAACACATCCAGACTTTTAAATTCCTCCCTGAAAAAAGCAAAAAACTGTAGGGTTTGTGAAAGAAAAGCTTAGTGTAGGAAAAGTGTCCATGAACCATCCATTTCTCCCCCCTTTTCTACCACAAAGACACTCAAAATCTGTGTTTCAGTTGTGATTTTCTTATTTGACAGAAAGGATTGTCTCTTCCCAGGAAAGCTCTGGTTATACTGGGATGACAGTGTGTTTGTACTTATGCTACTTATAGCCGGAATCCAGCAGCTTGGGCCCTGGTCTTGCTGGTCACAAACGTATTTTACTAACTTCATGTCTGTCTGTCTGTCTGTCTGTCTGTCTCCCTCTCCCTCTCCCTCTCCCTCTCTTCCTCTTCCTCTCTTCCTCCCCCCCCCCCTCTGCCTGGTGACATTCAGCTCAGTAAGAGTTGGTCTTGGTCCTGTGAGGGTATGTAGCATTCCAACACAGCTTCTGTGAGACTTCATTTCCATTTCAAATGGCTAGACTCTCTGACTCTAAAGAAGATTATGTTCACTGACAGAACAAGAGTGTTGAAGGGATAATAAACTTGAATGGCCTTGAGGAGCTATTATAAATACAAACAAATCCAGAGTAACAAATTTCTCTGTAGTGTTACAGTGAAGTATATCATCACTGCTTCACTGACTGTTGGATGTCAGATGTGCTGGAACATCTGTTACTACGCTCTGCCCAGAATGTTTTATGTCTTCCTTGCAGGAAATGTTGTTAACTGATGCCTCCTTTTGGTTTAGGGTTGTTAATATGCAGCAGATGCATGGGGCAGGGGCAAGGGAGAGGACCAGAAAGCATCTGGGAGCTCCTCAAGAGTTTTTCCAAGATTTAAATGTATTTCCTCATATTTTTATTTAATTGGAGCAAATAATGGTGGTCTTAAGGAATTTGTGCCAGTGTGTGTGCATAACAGGTGTGTGTGTGTGTGTGTGTGTGTGTGTGTGTATGTGTGTGCAAGTTAAATAACCCATGTCTTTGCCATCATGGGGTTTTTGACATGCAAGTTAATAAAATTTCGTGAGATTGGTTGGCTAAATTGAACTCGTTGTACGGAATGAGTAAATACAAATTAGCTTAGTGTATCTCACGTATAGCAATAGTGCTTTTTCCTTGTTGGAGTTGCAAGTCTTAAAACTTTGAGTACCAAGTTGATTTAAGAAAAAACCTCTATGTAAGGCAACAGAATGCAGGGAAGAGAATTTTTAAGTACCATGTTGAATCCATCATGGCTCAGAAACTGAGATTGTAGTTTTTAGCCTTGGAGTGAGACTCAGTTGCCAAATTTCTAGAAGGAAGAGTTACTTAGAATTAATACGTCCTTATTCTTTGTGTGAAATGTGCTTTAGAGCCTGTCCGAAGCATCCGTTTCGAGGCTGCAGTATTATAATGAGCTCAGTTCTTCACTGGGTGAAAGAGAAGACAGGGAATTCCTCCATCCTGCAAGATTGTTGCATCTTCATGAAGTCTCCCTGATTTCTTCTGCGTGGAGCAATATCCCCACCCTCAACTCCAGGAATACTTCATCTCTTTACTTTCGAGTTCGTTCCTGTGTGTGTGATGTTGTTGTTGGTGGTGGTGCTGTTGTTGTTTACTGCTTTTGTGTGCTTGTTTCTTTTTGTTTTTGAACCAGGAATCAAACTCAGGAGCTTGCACTTGCTGGGCAGGGGCCATGCCGCTGAGCTACACCCCTGGCTCAGTTTGCTGGTTTCATCGCCATCGCTTCTGTTCATTCAGCAGCTCTTTGTCTTTATTGAGCACTTATTATGTGCCAGGCCCATGCTTCCTAACTGGAATACACTCTGAAAACAGGATAGGTTGTGTATCCTCATGTCACACGACTAATAGATGAATGGTGATGCCTAAGGTGCAGAGGTCCATCTCTAAAACTTTTCCACAATTCCATGTGTCAGAGGTCTCCCTAACTCTCCCCTGTGCCCTATTTTAAAGGCAATTTTGCTTCCTAAACTACATGAAGACACCTTTTTGTTACTTTTTCTAAGCAACACATTTAGAGTTACTTTGTCTTTGGGGCTATGGAATAAGCTATTGCAAGCTTAGTTCAGACAGTTATAAAAAGAAACATTTATAAGAACTAAAAACAGTTTGAAGTTTCTGCTGAGGTCAATGCAGCCTCACAAATTTAGTCTATCTTGAGTGTGTAGCGTCCATCTCTTGGATTCAGAACCAGCCAGCCATGGCAACTCCTGGAATACCAGAGTTCCCATTGCCGCCCTCCTCCTGGGGTTGTGGGCGGCCAATCCTGATAACACACTCCCTTTTCCTCTTGTCTAACCCACTTTCCCCCTTTAGGGAATGCAAAACATTTAAATGTAGCCCGTAAATCTGTTTCATAGAAATCTGATTATGATGCCAGGTATGGTGGCTCAGGCCTGTAATCCTGGTACTCAGGAAGCTGGGGCTGCAGGATCATGAGTTTGAAGGCAGCCTGGGCAACACAGAAGGTTCAAGGCCAGTTTAAACTGAGATCTTATTTCAAGAAAACCTCCCCATAGGAAAAAAAGAAAATCTCATTAGGGGCCGGGGATATAACTCAGTGACATAAGCGCCTGTCTGGCAAGTATAAGGTCCTGAGTTCAATTCCTAGTACCAAAAAAAAAAAAAAATCAAATTAGGGTGCCAAAAATGAGTATGTCTTTTAAGATAAAGTTTGCATTGCTCATTAATATTACTGTGGGGCTGGGGATGTGGCTCAGTGGTAGAGCTCTTGCCTTGCACACATAAGGCCCTGAGTTCGATCTCTAGCACCACATACATTAAAAAAAATAATAATAATAACAAATAAATACATTTAAAAATAATAATAAATAAATACATTTAAAAATATTACTTGTGAATACAGGCATTATCCATATTTGTTTGAGTTGGTCAGTGTAGATCTTTTTTATGTTCACGCTGGGACAAAATTCTTTGTTTTTGTTTTAAAAACAACTTCTACGTATAGTACTCAGCATAAAATAAAAGTAATGTTTAAAGAGTAGGAGATACTGTGGTATAAAATCTCTTTAAATTTATACTAATCAGTATAGTATACATTGGCTTTTCAATTTAAGTACCTAGCTTTTTATCATATCCCTGTATAAATCTAAAAATACATGTTTTGTATATAAAGTACAGTGTTAAGAGACTGTCAGAGGCACCCTCTAGGGTCTTGCTGTGCAGTTTGGGCTGGCTTTGAGCTCACTTCGTAGCCCAGGCTGGTCTTGAACTCACAGCAATCCTCCTGCCTCAGCCTCCCGAATGCTGGGATTACAGGCGTGTCCCACCACGCCCGGCTACGTGGGGGAACTCAAATAGAAAGCTGAACTGTGAAGGATTTAAATTCCCTCTCCTTTTTATCAGGAGTTGGTGCGTATTAGTTCCAGACCTGCTGGGCGGGTGGATCTCAGCACAGGGTGTGTGTTAGAAACTGTGGGGAGGTTCGGCTTTCTCCCTCCAAAGAGTCGGTAATTGATTTTATTAAAATTGACAGTAGATTAGCAGCAGAAAAGGCAAGAGTTTATTAGTATGCATAGTCATATAAACTATGAAATATAAAATATTTCATATAAAATAGGATACATGAAGGGAGGATGGATGGATGGTTGAGCCTGAAATAACCTCTTCCTAGGGAAGAGGGAACTGGGGCTGTATATATAGGGTGAGGGGTGACTTGGGGGGAAATGAATGAGGCTGGAGAACAGACGGTGGGCAGGGACAAAGTTTCTGTAAGCTCTAGGTTGGTGTTTTTGAGTCTCTACCTGTGCTGAGAGTTTGATCTTCCGTGGGTAACAACTGCTCAGCAAGAAGGTTTGAAGGCAGTTTTGCTCCTCTTCGTGGATCTCGTGTTAAGGTGGGCGAAGGGAAGTCAGAAGCCAGCCCTCCCTGCACTTCAGGAGAGAAAGAGGACCCAAGATGGCGGGGAGATGGGGAGGGGTCAGAGAGAACCTAGCCCCGTGGCGGTCCTCCGGTCCTCGGCTCAGCACGCAGAGCGCCATGCTTCCGGTGTCGTTTTCTGAGGCCTAGTAGGTTACTTGGGTACCCTTAGAGAAGCACCTGGCCCCAGAGTGACAGCCTCTGAGCAGAGCTGCCCCAGCAGGGTGGGAGCAGGCGAGACTACGGGGGTCCAGCTGACCCCAGCTGTGTGCCCGGCCTTCCCGCTCCCTTCCCTCCCAGCAGTCAGAGCCCAGCCAGGGGCCTTGGCATGGACTTTCCCCACGAGGCTCAGCAGAAATGCCCAGAGGTGGAGCTCAGACTAACTGTCCCCGGTAGGAAGTATCATCTGCTCATGATGGTGTTTCTCAGAATCTGAGTGTGACATTTACTCAGGGAAGTGACTCATTCATTAAAAAAAAAAAAAAGATTGTTAAGGCACGAAAAGGTTTACTACAGAAAAGCTGAGAATTATTTAAAGCACAGATGGGGGGAGAAATGGCTCCAACCCCGTTTTTCTTTTTTCTTTCCCGGTACTGGGGATTGAATGCAGCACCTGCACACTGAGCTACGTTCCAAGCTCTTTTTAAAATTAAATTTTATGTTTTAAGTTTTAAGTTTTTTTTTTTTTTTTTTTTTTTTTGCGGTACTAGGGATCGAACTCAGGACCTTGTGCTTGCCAGGCAAGCACTTATTCCACTGAGCTATATCCCCAGCCCTAAAATTAAATTTTATTTTATTATATTTTTTGAGACAGGGTCTTGCTATGTAGTTCAGGCTACCTTTAAATTCACTATGTAGCCCAGGCTGGCCTTGAACTTGAGGCAGTCCTCCTGCTTCAGCCTCCAAAATGCTGGAGTTACAAGCATGTACCACCACACCCAGCTTTTATTTTTTATTTTGAGACAGGGTTTCGCTAAATTGCCCAGGTGTTGCTTGAACTTGCAATCCTCCTGCCTCAGCTTCCCAGAATGCCGGGATCAGAGGTGTGTGTATCCCCACACCAGGCTTGTCTGACTGTTCCTCCTCCCAAGTTTAGTGATGAAAATAACAAAAATAGTTCAAAATAAACATCCATTTATTAAATATTTATGTGGGACCAACAAGTGCAGTGGTTGTAGCCCTTAGAGTGATGAGGAGCCAGACCTTAGGCGCCAGGGCTGACCTCAGGGGTTGTGGGATTAAGTCAGTGTGCCCGATGTCAAGGTGTGAAGGGTCCTTGTGAGACTGATTTAGTATTTATATTTGGTTATTGCTCATACAAGTTAAACTACATTCTACACTCAACAGTGGCCATATTTGTGACATACATTTGGCATAGGAATTTTATTATTTGAGAAATGGTTTTGCTATATAGTTCAGGCTGGCCTTGATTTCATTGTGTAGCCTAAGCTGGCCTTGAACTGACAGCGATCTTCCTGCCTCAGCCTCCCTAGTGCTCGGTTTACAGGCATGCACCACCATGCCGGGCAAGTAGTATTCGTTTTTTTAAATGTCTTTTATGATTTCCTTATTGAGGAGTCTCAGTTTATGGTATTAGAAGGCTATGTTGGAACACTTCAGTTGACTGTCTAGTTTGAGGAGCAAGTAGTGGGAAAAGAATAAAAAGTTCCTTGCTGGGAAAGGGGTGGTGTTCACCTCCACACACAAGCAGCCAGCACAGTTTTCTGTCTTGCCTAAGAGGAAGCACTTGCCTGAGGGCCTCTCCTCAGATGTCACTTTGGGCCAGTGCCCTCTGACCATTAGACAGAAGCTCAAGAGACTGAACTATGGCCTCCTTTGTCATTATGGAGAAACTCTGGCCTGGATTATAGAAAATGCTTCCTTTTATTCTTACCACTTAAATGCTTTTTTTCCACCCTTTTAAAGTAAATGTCAACCCTTAGTGACACAGTTTAGATGGGCTTGAGGTATAAAAGGTAGCTCTTTTTTATAGGAGGAAATACAGCTGTTGGTCCTGTGTTTCCATGGTGATATTGCATTGTCCTAAGATCAAAGCCCGGCTGGGAGAGAGGTCTGACTGACTCTGGGACCCACGGAGCTGCACGTGGCCGTGAATCCACATGGCAGGCTCACGGGGGAGCGAACTTGCAGGGCCAACTGGTGGTGACTTTCCACTGCAAGAAAAGCTTTATAATGTTCTGTGTCAAAGGTGAAAGTGCGTAAGGAAGCTCACACAGTCATGTCTGGTTTGGGAGTTTATATTTTCCCCATACCTGAAAACACACGGTACTTTTTAAAAAGCAGCGCTTTGGCACTGTGCACGGAGTATTTTTCCTTCCATGCCAGGAAATCAATAAGCTGTAAAAAATCCAAATTGCTGGTTTGATGATTCCGATTTCTGTTCTTTCTAGCTCCCATTCATTAAATTATTGTCTTTACTGGAGATTTTAGGCTGAGCGTATACTTGACCTTGTCTGTTTTTTTTTTTTTATTTTGTTCAGTTTAATTGCATTAGATTTTTGTTTTTGTCTCTTGTGCTTTTTTTTTTGGTAACTTGAAGTTTGAAAACTTGACAAGGGTAATAAAAAAAAAACCCTAAAAAATCCACTAACAATTTTTTCTATTTGAAGAGTTTATTATTTTCCCTTTTGCTAAAACCAGACTGTATGAAGGTAAATTGTCTTATTTTCCAAAGTTTAACCCGAACTGAGAAAAGACAGACAATGTAAAATCTAATGTGCACACACAAATACATGGTGTAAATATTTCAGGTAGTGATTGTATATCCCGAGAAAGTCCCAGAGCAGAGTTGTTACAGAGAGGTAAGTGCACCCTGCGTCTGTCGTGTTTCACTCAGCTGTGCTGGACCAATGTATAAATGTGACTCTTGCCTTTGGTAGCTGGGCTTGTGTCTATGGCTTGTATATTACGCTGCTTTCTGGGGATGCTGTGAGCAGTTTGCAAACTCTGTCCCCGTGTGACTGCATCATGGCGCAGCCTGCTGTGCTCCTTGTGCCTTACACGAGAACACAGACAGCAGTGAAGGAGAATTTTTAACTTGAGTCTGAATTTTTGGCAGGAAATTAGTGAAGTTTTAACGTTCATGAAATTATTGCATTCATTCATTATCATCTTAAAATCTACTCTTTAGGACAATAGTTATTTCTGTTTTTAATTTTCATCCCTATGACCAGGGGAAGGATGTCACTTATTGTTCATGGCATCAGATTAAAAGCGCGTATTAATAAAAGTGTCAAAGTAAATAGAAGGTTGGAAAGTTTGATTGAACTGCCACTCTTTTTTTTTGGTCTTTTTGAGGCAGGGTCTTGCTATGCAGTTTAGGCTGGCCTTGAGCTCACTTTGTAGCTCAGGCTGGTCTTGAACTTGTGACAACGATCCTCCTGCCTCAGCCTCCCGAGGGCTGGGATTACAGGCGTGCGCCACCACGCCTGGCTTGCCACTCTCTTAAGAAGAGAATACAATTGTTTTTATTTCCATGTTTTTGTGACTAATTCCTGAAGTATCTGTTGGAGTTAGAGCCAGAACTCAAATACTGTTCTGACCCTAATCTTTTTTTTTTTTTTTTTTTTTGACCCTAATCTTGAGTGTTTCCTCCAAGTCCTTGGAGTCTTTGATGTCTTATACACTGAAATACGCGGCATGGTAGGAAGGATGGAGGACGGGTATGCTTCATTCTGTCACAGTTTATTTTTTTTTTTGGCGGTACTGGGGATTGAACTCAGGACCCTGCGCTTACTAGGCAGGTGCTTATTCCACTGAGCTATATCCCCAGCCCCATTCTGTCACAGTTTAATCTGCCATCTTGATAACCCAGGGGTCAGGTGGGCACACATTTTTTCTGTCATATATGTTACATGTCAGTATTTCCAGACCATCACTGCCTTTTCCCCTCTACCTCTTGAGTGGGACCTCCACTATTTCTAATAACATTGTTGATAACAAAAATAAACCAGTACTTGATAGATGATAATGGCTAATACGCGTATAGATAAAATGTTATTCAATGTTACACAATCACTTAATCCTTACACAAAGCCCTAGGAAACCCATTTTCCAAATGGGGAGACCAAGGCTCTCAGTGGGAGTGAGCAGTCTTCCCAAGTCACCCAGCCAGAAGTGGGCAGCGGGGCTCATAGCCCTAGCATCCTGGCTCTGTCCTCAGAAGCACCGTCCTCCTGGCCTGTCCTGCTGCAGCTCTGCTTAGGGGCCTCTAACAAAGAAGGACACTCAGAAGCACCGTCCTCCTGGCCTGTCCTGCTGCAGCTCTGCTTAGGGGCCTCTAACAAAGAAGGACACGGCTGAGGTGCAGTCTTTTCTTGCTGCTGGGAGGAGAGACTGCTCACCGGTAAATCTTTCACAGATGCTGCAGTCATATTATACTTCAGCTTTCTTAGAGTTCCTTTGTTCCCGTGGCTAGATGACTAAAATTCACATTCTCTAATCATGTCACACTTCATGGAAGAGGAAACCAAGGCCCAGAAGGGCTCAATGGCACACTTAAGGTCACAGAGCTTTTTTTTTTTTTTTTTCAATAGATTAACAAAGATGTATTTGAGATTTTTTAAGTCTTGCTACAAATCCCTTTTTTTCTTGTTAAGAGAGGTTTTTGGGCGACCTTGAACAGATAAAAAGCTGGGCTTGTTATTATTCTGCTTTTTTTCTCTTGTGATTTCCCTAGAGTTGGTAAAGGTTTTTAAAGGTATGTATTACAGATCTGGAGAAATAATTTGGGCAAATGAAGCAGAGTCTCCATGAGATGTTCCTGCTGCCCACCCCCTCCTGCTTTCTTCTCTCCATCTCCCAGACTTCCTCCCTGCCCACCCTCATCCGATCCTACTCCCAGCCCCGCCTGCGTATGTGAGCTGTCAGAGCTTGCCCACCTGCTCTGGCGTTGTGCAATGGTGCCTGGCTGAGTGGGATGGAGGTTACACAACAGGAGTGTTTAGGTGACAGTTCTGGTGTGCCAGATTGATGAGTCAGGACGCGTTTGCTCAGTGCTGGCATGTTGGAAAGCATAAGCAAGTTTCTGAGTAAAAATAGTTTCATGGGCAGGGTAGAGAAACTAATCCAGGTATTCCTAATTTCATATATAATTTTTTTAAAGCTTTGTGTAGCTACTCAGATAGTTTTCAAAATGGATTTTATTAGACCCCAGCATTGCTCAATGACTTTCTTATTCAGTCACCAATGTTTTAGTCTGGCTCTCAGTGTTTAATTGCATTTGTGTTATGAACCGTTCTCTGATGCTGCTCACCCATGCGCAAGGCATTCTCGCAGAAGGTATTTATGCAGTATTTAGGTGATTTTCAAAACATAAGCTTGGTGCTAAAAATGGTTTTTAAATTACGGATTTTAAATTTTAAACAGTAGATATACCAGACCCTCACACACACCCAGAAGCGTTTGTATATTGCATGCGTGTGTGTGTGTGTGTGTGTGTACATACGTACGTACGTGTTTATGCATGGTGTGTCTGTGTAGCATATGTCAGTGGTTCTCATATTTCGGCATACATCAGTATCACCTGGAGGGCTCGCCAAGCAAGATTATTGTATCTCATCCATCGGGGGTCTCATTCAATAGGTCTGCGGGGGTGGGAGCATGTGTGTGTGTTTTGTTTTATTCCAACAAGTTTCCAGTTGACACTGATGGTGCTAGGTTGTGGAGCGTAGTCAGGACCCTTGTGAGGAAAAGAAGCCTAGAAAAAAGTCTGGAAGGATAATTCACCATTGTGTTGATAGAAGTTATCTCATCTCTGGGCTGTGGGATTTCTGGGACTGTTTATTTTTCCTTTATGCTTTCTGCATTTATTTTTTCCCCCAATAATAAGAGTATTCCCATTATTGTCAGAAGAAACAGCATTTAACTTTTTTTTGAGGCCCTAGTATTTATACTCTCACGAATACAGATGATTTTTGTTGTCCTCTATTGTCCAGTATTATCTTACTGCCACTATAAAAACAGCTTCAACAGCAGTGTGCTGTGTCCCTGGTTCTTATTGTGTCATCCTAAGAAGTGGGCCTTTAGATTGAGCTCTTAGTTCAGGACGTGGGACGCGGCACACGGTGAGTGTTCAACAGGTACTCGTAGCTCCGTTAGTTAGAATTTATTCCTTCATTCTGCCTTACTTCTTCTCAGACCCCCTGGAGGTCTAATTTCCTAAGTATAAACTGTGTTTCCACAGGATCTGAAAGAAGAGTAAAATAAAGTAGCAAAGTATGTAAGTCAAGACCAAAGTGATAATCCAACTCTTTTGACCTCAGATTAAACCAACCAACCCAGCAACCTACCAGTGAACGGACAACAAGGAACAGCACTGTGTCCTATTTTGGCCCTTGTAGTTTTAGGAATCATATGCACATAACACCACACACAATAAGCAAGGCCTTAGGAATGCTGTGCTCTTGTGTGAAAGAACATTGCATGTGCAGGGTGCTTTGTTGATATCTCTCAGTTGAAAATAAAAATACTTGAGTGTTGACTATTCAAGCAAACACATTTTAGGCAAGTTACTTAGCCCAGTCTCTTGGATTAGGTCCTGGTTTATAAGTGGGAATACAGCCTTGTGAATACCTTGCCTTGTCACAAAGATCAAGTGAACTAATGCTTGAGAGAGCTGGTTGGAAGTGTATTCAGACGCTCTACACGCCAAGGTATAAGCAGAGCAGTGACATGCCCTGCACCCCTTTCTCTCCCTAGCTTCATAGTCTGTTGTGGAAACTTCCCCAACGTCCCTACCTCCTATCCCAGAAAGGGCATGGCAAAGCTCAGCAGCTCTGGGCTCTTGTTCACCTCTGTCCCCGCCAGCCAGCTTGGCAGGGGCACTTAGCTTTTGTGTGAACTCTGATGTTAGACGACATTAGGCAAAGCAAGATAGCTTCTGATCGGTGTTTTTCCTGATAACACTGTACGTTCCTTTCCTATTACATTGTCTCCAGGAAATTAAAGTAGTTACTGTCTCTATGGAAATCTGTGAATCTGTTACATAAAAAAATGACCTCTCACCTGAGGAATTTGTTTGTCATTCCATTGTCCACTGTGTGTATTAGGAAGCTAAGGAATTAGCCATTTTCACGCTCTCCCTTCCAGATTCATATGGTATTTCATAGTTTCAGCTAAGCTGATAAGTCATCTATTTCCTAAGTAAATACTATTACAATGGTTTGATATATGTTGATGTACATTTCCTAAGTAAATACTATATAATGGTCTGATGTGTGTTGATGAAAGTTTCAAATAAATTGTGGCTTTTTCCAGGAAAGGGTAATTGTGTTCTGTTCTCTGATTTCCATTGCACATAGCCCAGTTTGGGGCAGCTGATGATTCTTTTTCTTTTTTTCTCCTTGCACAGAACTGAGGGTTGAACCTAGGGTGTTTTCACTGGGCTACAATCCCAGCATTTTGTTTTTTATCTTGAGACAAGGTCTTGCTAAGCCATTAAGTGGCTCAGGCTGGGTTTAAACTTGGAATCCTCTTGCCTCAGCCTCCCAGAGTGCTGGGATTATAGGCCTGTGCCACCACAAATTCATTTTATCCTTCAAACAGCAGAAGGCTTATATACTTCACTTTCAGTATCTCCTTAGGTATTTCAGGCAGATTGTAGCCCCATTTTGAATTCCTTCCCTTTGGTCCAGGTCCACGGGGCCTCAGGTAACATGGCTCTGCTTGTTAACAGCCTTTCCACTGTCATGGGTTAGTCATGAAAGTGGCCACACATAATGTTTCATCCCTACTAGAGGAGGAAGTTAGAAGGTAACGCAAGGGGCTAGGGCTATATCTTAGTGGCATAAGCGCTTGCTTGGCAAGCGCAAGGTCCTGGGTTAGATCCCCAATACCGCAAAAAAAAAAAAAAAAAAGAAGGTAACGCAAGGACCTAGCATTTGGTTTTTGGCCTACAATATACTTTCTTTTCCTGCTCTTCACACACCGGATAATGATTAAACAAATTAATTGTGAGGTTCTTACATATTTTTTCTTGAACAGTTGCTCTGCTTATTAGAGTTCTCTTCCTAGTTGCTGCTTGTGACATTGAGCTTGTTTCGGAATGCTCACAGGATCCAGTTGTTTGTAATCTTTTGTTTAGCTTCTCTGTTATTTATAGTGTCTGTGATCTTGCTTTGCATTCCTTCACAACATGTCCTTGGTGTGCCAGTCTTTCGGCGGTCACTGATAATGTGTCCCTAACCAGTCTGAAGCTGAAGTTTAGGACTTGATGTGACCTAGTCTGTGTTCTGAATATGACCGTTTTTTGGGTGGATGTTTTAGGAGGACATTTAACACCCATAGCCTTCCTCAAAGCGGGAGAACAGATAGTGTCTTGCTTCGTTGGACTGTAACATTAAGACACCTTGGACAGTAAGGCAGAGAACAGCAAAGAGAGGGTGTTTGTAGTGAGGCCTTCTGCTTGTGGCATGCACAATAGCAGAACAAAATGAGTTCCCAGTTTCCTTTTCCCTTGACCCTGAGCATTTCTTTGGTAAGTGAAGGGGCATTATTTGTCGCTCCAATGACCTTTGGCAGTGGCCCCTCATGTAGCTGGCAACCTGGTGTTCTCAATTCCCCCAGCTGCTTTAGACCCCCTGTCATCTGGTTCTTTGATATGATCTATTCTGACCATGTGGAAAGATTGCTCTAAACATCCTCTGATACAGGTCTGGAGTATTATGAACATTTTGAGAAAAAAGAAACTCAAAAGAATATACATTATACCTGAGCTGTGGAGAAGTGAATGCATTGTGAGAGGCGTTCATTTTTGTTCATCACACCATGCTGTGCAGGGTCTGACGAGGATGGGATCACCCAGCCCACATGGCCCACCTGCAGACTTGGATGGCTTTCTATAACTTAAGCCAGCCTGGGAAGTAGATATCTAATTTCTGTAGGAGATATGTGGCTTTCATGTATAACTTGAATATCCCTTGTGAAAAATGCTTGGGACTAAAGTGTGTCAAGTTTTCAGATTTTTTTCTGATATTGAATATTTATATCTGCATAATGAGATATTTGGGTAATGGGACCCAAGACTAATCATGCAATCTATTTGTGTTTCATATATAAGTATACTTTATGCACACAGCCTAAAGGTTATTTTATATGATATTTTTAATAAAACAAAACAAAGTTTCATAGGTGGAATTTTCTCTGTGTGGCATCATGTCAGTACTCATAAAGCTTCAGATTTTGGAGCATTTTGGATTTCTGTATCAGTGATGCTCAGTGTGTATTGTGTTTCCTGGCAGCCTGTACTTTTGCACATTACACATGATGGAATGATTCTAAACAGGCTCTGTCTCCCTGGAGTCTGTCTTTCACAAATCTGCTGGCGGAGGATTGTGAGCAGTCAGGGTGTTGTCGCCTTTGCCAGCGTTGGCCCCAAGGATGTTTGGGGCTGGTGCTGCAGGGGCCCATGCTGAGTGGGGAGCCCTGCCTGGCCTGCGGGTGGGAGCCTTCTTGCCTGGGCCAGCCTCCCAGCATTCTTCTCATCCTTCTTCCTCCCAGAGAAGATCTTACTACCCAGCAACTCTGAAGCAGACAATGAGCTGTCCTCTGATTAGAACTTTTATTGTGGTAAAATATATACAACATAAAATTCGCCACTTTAATGTACAATTCCGGGGTATTGAGTACATATACATTGTGTACAAATGTGATCACTATCCATTTTTAGAAATTTTTGTCAAACAGGAACTCAGTACTCATTAAATAATAACTACTCATTTCCCCCACCCGCAGCCTTGGGTGGTTTCCATTCTTTGTCTATTAATTTGTCTGTTGGAGGTACCTCACATATCACACAGGACTTGTCTTTTATTCAGCAGCCTTACATTTTAACAAAAGATGAGTATTCTCAGAGCTCCGCGGGAGTTGATGATGACCCCCTCCATTCCATGTTTGACTCTGACGTCTTCAGCGTAAGGTGAGCAGTTCTCACAAGGGTGTCACAGGTGCAGTATTCTCCTTGGTGCTATGAACATAGCCCATTCATTCTCTTGAAGAGTCAAGTGAGAAGTCGGGTAGGAATCACTGACATCCTTAGTAAATATAATTGCTTATGCTACCAAATAGATTTTTCTTTGGGTTTGCCTCTCTTCTACCTGAGTACCCTTTTCAATAGTAACTAATTTCCGGGTACTTTGTAGTGTCTCCTTACCCATGGACAAACCCTTCCAATGGGTAGCGCTGTAAGCCCTCATTACTGTCCTGGTGACCACCCATTCTGAGTGACCCCTGCTCGTCTGACATGTCCTGACCTAAGTGTTGTGGTGAGGAACTTCGTTTAAATGCAGTGCACATGCATGTACAAGCAACCGCTATTGATTGCTCCTGCCCCTGGGATGTTGGTATTTAAGTAATCTCAGAGCTAACTGTCCCAGCAATCTGCCTTCTCTTGTGAAATACCCAGTGGATCAGTCTTTTCAAAATGGTGGCAGAGAAACTCCCTGTATTTATTTAATGCTGGCTGGTACACCAGATCATTCCATGCAAGGCAGAATAAGCTCATCCAGGTTCATGGCCAGATGTATCACATTATCCCAACCTCTTGAGTATTAGAACTCCCGCTTACTTTCTTCACGTATGTGATTAATTGGTGTCTCAGCACATTGAAAACCACATTTCTTCCACCAAACCAACTCTTCCCACAGTTTTCTCATTTTAGTAAAATTCATTCCTATTCTTCCTCTTGCTCAAGGGAGAAACTGGGGTTTTTCTCATTGTCTCCTCTTTCACCTGCCTATTTCCGTTGGACCCCTTAGCTCTAACCCCAGAACAGTTCCCACAGTCACTCTTTCTTACCATCTCCATCTCCAAGCATGCGTTTGCTTTCATGTTTTTTTCAATGGTTGCTTCCTCTCCCTTGAACATTCTCTTCTCAGGTAGCTGATGAATGGACTTGAAGCATTTGTTGATTCTTTTTTCTTTTGGAGAATATATTTGGATGAGGGAGTGACTTTAATCTGAATCAGATGTGGAGCTTATATGTAAAGGTAGTACATTTCCCTGGGTGTACATTTATCTCCTGTCTTCTTAGATGCCTGCACTAGGTGACATCACTTAACCTGGCCTTGCAGGAATCTGTTACTGTCATTTCTGAACCAGCTAAGCTGTCTTTTCATAGCCAGCTAACAATTAGCAATAAGAGGGATGAAAACTGCGTGGGATATAATAATACTGGGTTTTACTATTTTATTTTCTATAGTAGTACTGGGGATTGAACCCTTGCCTCTCACGCACCCTAGGCAAGCACTCTATCCCCGAGCTACATTCCCAGCCCTTGGAATGTAATAATAATTGTGCTAAGTACATTTCTGTTTACACAGGGAAACTTTGCTATTTAGCAGCCTTGTTCTCTCTCTTTTTTTTAGCAGCCTTCTTTTAAGTTCTTTTTCCACTTCTCAGCTTGCATTGCTGTCCTTCCCATTACCCTTTGTCCTTGTTCTGTTGTGTCTGTAAGGAAGAGCTGAGTAAAACAGAATACTGAGCCCACCATTTACACAAGCTTCAAGAGAGCCTGCTATGAGTAGAAATTTATTGTTTATAGACATTTCATTTCACCTGCCAAGTCCCATTACTCAAGTAAATAAAAAAAACCTGCAATGAACTTGGTTAATTCAAGGAGAAACCTGAGCTTTTCAACCAGAGGGGACGTGAAATACACTTAATACATCAAACTTTTAGTTAACAGCATACAGACCTGCAGCACTGTAACTTATTTCAAGTCCAAGACAAGGGGTTGTTTGTAAATCTCCAAAGTTGTAAGCAGTTCTAATTAGTATTCTATTTATTGAGAGTAGAACATTCCAGGGCTGGGGATATAGGTCAGTGGAATAAGTGCTTGCCTAGCAAGTGCAGGGTCCTGAGTTCGATCCCCAGTACTGCCAAAAAAAAAAAAAAAAGAGAGAGAGTAGAACATTCCAAATAAAAAATATGTCCCATGGGACCTGTGTAGTATATGACTTTGCTGACTATGTTAAAAAATTATTATCTGAAACCAAGCATGGTGGCACCGCATGCCTGTAATCCCAGCACTCAGGAAGATGAGGCAGGAGGATCACTGGAAGTTTGAGGTTAACCTGGGCTACATAGTGAGTTCAAGGCCTGCCCCTACTACACAGGGAGATTCTATCTTTAAAAGAAATCATGATCTTAAATGTGTAATTATCATTTCTGCCCATGATATGTTAACAGTTTCAATATACAATTATTCAGTATTTTGAGATGGTTTTGTTTTGTTTTGTTTTGTTTTGTTTTGAGACAGGGTCTTGCTATGCAGTCCAGCCTAGACTTACATCTACTATGTAGCTCAGGCTGGCCTTAAATTTGCAGCGATCCACCTTCCTCAGCCTCCTGAGTGCTGGGATAACAGGTGTGCACCACCATGCCCGGCAGATTCTGAGATTGTTAAAAACGATTTTCAAATAAAAATTATTTTTAAATTCTAAAACTATACCTTAAAGATTTTTGAGCACCTCCATGTATTGGATATTAAGGTAGCTGCTGCAGAATAGGCCAGAGAAACCCAATCTGGAAAAGCTTGTGCAAATACTGGTTATTTCTGTCCTGGGGCTTCTTAGCTGATGAATCTTAGGGAGAGATTTTTGAGGTTGAGTCCTCCTTGATACCTCAGATGAGAAATAAAGACTTGTAGTGTACTCCTAGCTCAGGCACTGGTCAAAGGATGAGGACTGGAGAGAGTTGGGACAAGGTTAAGGAGCCTTTACATGGCCCTTGGAGTAGAACAGCACAAAGGGTTCTGGTCTGCTGCCTTTGTGCTGGCCCTTGACATGTAAGTGTTTCATGGGAAATGTATCACTTTAATATAGTAATTGTAAGGGAGGGTTACCTGGGTCACCTTATAGTGCCCTTCCACACACATGAGAAAACCTAGACAACCAACCACCAAAACAACCCAGGGATCCCTGCCTGGCAACCTCCAGGTCTTTGGAACAGGGGAGATGAAATGGAATTTCCTGTTTTAATTATGAATTCCTGGGGCATTCTTGACCTTGGTGTGGCTGATGAATCTTGCTTCAATGAGGTCTCCTGACTCATCCACTTTATTTTTAAAATTTGTTTCTTAGCAACTTCAGAATTAATTCTAAGGGGCTGGGGATATAGCTCAGTGGAATAAGCGCTTGCCTAGCAAGCACAGGGTCCTGAGTTTGATCCCCAGTACCGCAAAAAAAAAAAAAAAAAAAAAAAACCAGAATTAATTCTAGCTTTTTAAAGTTATAAGATAGATGTATATTAAAGTGTGAAACGTGTGCATTTAAAGAATATTAATGGAAAGCAACACCCACATACTCTCATCCAGCCGAAGAAACAGAAATGTGCTTTAAGAGAGGCGTGGACACGAAGCCATCTTATCTCACTTTTCTGACTTGTGCTCATTGTTCCTTTGTGTTTTTGCTGAAATATTTTTTTCACTGCACTGTGTAGCCCCTAGCAATTTATTTCAGTCTTGGTCTTTTTACGAGCCTCATGTAAATGGGATCATACTAGACACACTATCCTGGGACTTGCATCCTTCTTTCAACATTAAGTTTTCAAGATTCATTCACATTTGATGTGTGGAACTGTGGTGTATGTTCTTGCACTGCAGGCTGTATCAGTTTGTCTTTCCATTCTCTGGATTTGGTTTTTCACTGGTTTTTGGAAAACCGTACGGACTCTTATTAACTTCTGCAAGTCAGACCCGCATGTAAAGCTTCAAGGCAACTGACTCCCTTGTGGTCAGATCCCTTGGGTTGGGTTTGGCGAGTCCCAGATGATTTGCTCTCACCAGCAGAACTACCAGAGTTCTTCTGTAGACCTTCTACAAAAAAAGTGTTTTGGATTTCTCTAGGGAGTATTAATTGTTGGCCTGTCTTGTAGGTCTAAAAGTAAAGCCCTGTTTCTACACAGTTGTAGAGATGAGTCTTTTCTTGCAGTCATTCCTTCTGGGCTCCTGAAACATTAATAATTGGTATTTTTAGCTAGGTAGTTGGGGGCCAGCCCGGAGCCCCAATGGGTTTAGCCAGAAGCAGAGCAGAGGAAGACACTGAGAGTTTCTGTTCTTCCTGCACTGGGCTTTCCCAGGGCATCCTCCTCCCTTCCGCTCCCCACCTTGTTTCTCATCAGTTATTGGCAGATGTTCTGTTCCATTGTGTGCTCCCTGAGGCAGTCAGTGAAGGGACACACCCATTGTATCATTTTAAAATATGGAAGTGACCACAGTGCTAATAAAAGCTCAGCTGTTTGCATTTATTTTCAAATTTAGAAAAGCCTCTAGAAAGATTGCGCAGAAGGAGTTACTTGCATTGTTGGTATGGCCTTCTGGCATTTTAGAAGTAGGTCTCTAAGCATGTTTTTCCTTCTTTATAGAGACTGAGTGTGTATTCTCTTATATTAGCTGATAATTATTACTTGAGATTTGTTTGGCTTTCCTTGAAGTGTGGTGTTCCCTTCAACTGGAAATGTTCATGTTTACCGTACAGGGGGAAATGGCTGTGGAGTAAAAGAAAATGGAATCAGCTGGTCTGAGCCTTTGATAGACTATCATATCATAGTTTGTAAATATTTAAGTGAGGGGCAGGTCGAAGCAGCAGTTCAAAGGCATATTTGACCATAGGCCCACCTTGCCTCCCTACCACTCTTGGCGTACATCGTTCCAAAAATCCTCCCCAGAACCGTTTTTGGGAAAAGTATCATTTATATATTTTCCATTGTTTATATTGGTTCCTTCTGTCTAGCCCTCAGAAATGCAGTGGAATTTTTCTAGTACCTTAAGATATGTCCATTTATCTTAAAAGAGAATGTGACCTTTAAGAACAGACTTATTTATAGTTCACTTTTGATTTAGAATATTTATGCCAATATTTTACTTGTACCTCTTGAAAGTAAGGTGAAGAAGTAGTTTTGTAAATTGAAAAGAATTAAGGCCTCAACTTTTAAAGGATATTCACTGCCCTAGGAATTACATCCTGCACAAGTAAGAGAATAAGAAAAAGGTCCAGACCAAAACTTCCCTCTTGTGAATGTCTCCAAACAAGACAATTTGTGTCTAAAACACGTATGAAAATGACTGCCCATCCTGGTGATTGTAGGGGCAACTGTTCCCCCTCTCCTCCCTGCCTCGCTTGCTTTTTGGTAAGTGGGGAGAGCTAAAGGTGAAGGGCCCAGGAATGCTGGTTTATTTTTAGTTGTTTTTTAAAGAGAAAGCATCTGACAGGCTTGTGGGCTGCTGCTCTGGATGCCTTTTTGTCTTGTACTTTGTTAGAGTGTATTTGCTTCTGTTGGTCGCTCCTGTACACTCTCCTGGCCTTGGACGTGTAGTAGACACTGAAACGGAAGTGAAAACTGCATGTAACTGCATTTTTTGGACTGAAATATTAAAATATAAGACAGACAAGCCCAACCCTGAGAAACTGAATATAGTCTAGCATCTGTATCTATAATAATTCCTATTCTAAGATGACTGTCTTCCCGTTTCTACCTGCTGCTCATGTTTTCCCACCCGTATTTTAATATAAGTCAATCTTGCCAGTGGCCAGTGCTTAGTCCTTGAAACACAGGCCCTTTACCATTTTTCCATCTCTCCCGACTGGGATGAGCAGGGGCTGGAGGCTGCAGGAACTTGGGCTGCTCCCGGCTTCCATCTCTGTCCCAGTGTTGGGCTGTCGGAGGCCCCTTGGCTGCCACCCTCCCTCACAGCCCTGCTCCTGGCTGTCCCTTGTGCCCATGTGTGGGGAAACTAGGTAACAGAGCAGCCAAGCCCAGACAGGCACGGCAGCCGCTCAGAGCACTTGGAGTGGAGATGGCTGACCCTACAGGCTGCGAACATCTGTTTCTGGTGTGTGGGGGCTCTTACTGCTGGGTACGGGAGGGTTGAGAGCCTTGGGAAAGGTGTGGTTACTATTCCCGGCACCATGTGAAACCTGCACGAACCCTTTGGAAATTTGCAGTCTGTTCCCTAAACTGAAAGCGAGTCACTAGCATAACTTTGGAAATTCTCTGGCAGTCTTATTTCAGCACCGTTAATACACTCTACTGTGCAGGACCGGCCATACCCTGAAAACTGACCTTGAAGATTTTGTGTTGTGTTGTGGTGGGACACCCTTCTCTTTCTGGGTGTGTTTGATGTTTTCACTGATAATGCTTGCTTACTTATTTAAGTTTTTATTTTTACAAGTCCATGTTTTCAGTACAGAATTATTACATTCATCGTGGGGAGTTGGACGTGCACATAACATATCTTAATGATGAGACATTTGTAAAAAACAAAACAAAACACACCACTGCCTGTATGTTAGGTTGATACATAAACCCCAAAGAGTGGAGTAGGGAAACATCTTTGTTGTTTCTGAGACAGGAACTTCATTCCTTTAGCCTATTTGCTAGGTAACTTTAGTGCCAGGTAATGTTGTAGGCATTTGGAGATCTTTTAACTACTGGGTCCAAGGGACAAGATCTGTAGCTATGTAAGCAAATAATTAAATGAGAGGGTTTGAAATGCTGAAAGGCACCACGAAGAAACTGAAGCAAAGTAACATGATACATGTGATAACAAATGGGGTGGAAGAGACAGAGGTGGCACCCTGGGAGCAAGCAGGGGAAGGTGGTCCCAGCAGAAGAAGCTTCATGTGCAAAAGCCCTGAGGTGTGAATACTTTCTTCTCTGAGCGATACCTCACCCCTGTAGGAAGGTAGTCCCGGGGACATGAGGTCCATTGCATTCATCTGGCACATGTCCGCTGAGGCCCAGGGTGGGGAACTGGAACTGGCTTCCCCCACTTGATAACCTGCTGCATAACCAATAAACACATCCTTATTAAAAAGACTTTCAAATTGTGGTTAATCAAAATAAAGCGATCTCTTTTCTGCAGTGATGAAATAAATGTCCCTAATAATAAAAATAGGCTGCCCTTCAAGCATGACTTGTCATATGTGGCCACATAGGGCATTCTTTTGGTGTGCAGTTTAGAGATTATTTTAATGCATATGTTTATTCAGTAATCTTTTATCCTTCCCTGTACTACAAGAACTGAACCATACCCAACCTGGGAGAACCCAGGATGTGCGTTACACAACCCCTGCCTGCCAGGTACATCCAGCAGCGTGGGAGACGGGCGCCTGACCAGCCCAGGTGCTGGCCATGTGTGCTGAGCAGCTAAGGCCACACAGTGCGGGAAGCAGACCTGCTCACTGCCCTGCTGTCCCTTGCTATGGAGTAGAGGAGAAAGACAATCAATCGCCATGATGGCAAGGGAGTGCAACACGTGCCACTGGGAAATAGGGACAGTTTTATGAGTCTGTGGGAGGTGGGAAGGAGTTGGAAAGGGGAACAGTGTTTACCATAGGCATGAAAACTGGCGTCAGGTTATTTATTGCAAGTGTAATTGGGAGTTATCGCAGGATCTTCAGACAGGGAAATGATAAATTTACTTCAGATAGATTGTTGTGGGTACAAAGTTAGCTGTAGGGTTAAGAGACTATACCCAGAATATCCTGAAGGAGATTTTAATCCTAGTTTTGATATTCACTTAGCCTAATGGCCACTTTATGCATCTGAGAAATGGGGTGGTATCTACCTTGTTTGTTGTGGTGGGGATCAATGGATGAGGTGTCAGACACCACATGTAATACTCAGTGATGTTAGTTTTCTCTTCGCTCCACCTCCTACTCACAGGCACAGAATATCTGAGAACAGTGCTCTGCACCATAGAGACATAACTCGTTCTCTGGTGGCCTCGGTGTCTAGCTTGGAACTCTTTTTTTTTTTTTTTTAAGTGCTAGTGGTATTAGGGGTTGAACACAATGACACTTTACCCCTGAGCTATATCCTAAGCCCTTTTGTTTTGAAACAGAGTTTGTTAAATTCCTGAGGCTGGCCTCAAACTCATCACCCTCCTGCCTCAGCCTGCTTGAGTGGCTGGGATTACAGGCACACACCACCGTGCCCTGCTTTCACTGCCCTTTGAAGGGGAGAACGAAGTTGCTGATGTACCCTACTGTTGCCCGACGATAGATAATGCTGAGGGTTGTAGCAGAAGGGGAAGCTCCTGCATGTAATGTCCCTTGTTCATGCACTGCACTCACTGAGAGTGCAGAATTTCCTTTACCTGTCAGCCTACTTGGATTTCCTGTTGTGAATGTCTGTCTTATACAAATAATGGGTTTCCTGTACAGCTTTTAAGGGACTGTGTCATTCCGAAGGAAACCACTATAATGGCTCTCATTGGGTTTGTGTCGCAAGTTTGCCTAATGGATAAAAGATGTTTGTTTGCTTTTAACCACATAAGTAGTATGTGCAAATAAAATGATCAGAAGTGGTATGAAGGAAATAAGTGATTTG
Source organism: Dinomys branickii (assembly GCA_004027595.1). NCBI lineage: Eukaryota > Metazoa > Chordata > Mammalia > Rodentia > Dinomyidae > Dinomys > Dinomys branickii. The sequence goes on along the minus strand of PVLD010005318.1, from coordinate 23,406 downwards.
GGCATAGCAGCTGGCCTTACATGGTTTGTAGCATAATGGGAAGAAAAATTTGAAGTCTTCTTTTAGCAATCCTAAACCTTCATAACTGGTCTCAGACTTGCCTCCTTGGGATTCTGCTCTGGGAAGGTGACAGGCACTTGCGGGAGATCATATCCACAGGGAGGTTTCATTCACATGAGGGCAGGCCCCTGTGTTGCCTAGCCATTTACTTTTTCCTGCAGTGAGGTTGAGTATAATTCAGAGAGGACCTATGGTTCCTTCCTTAACTACCTTTCAGTACATCTAGGCTTAGAATCTGTTTCAATACCTCTTTTGCTGTCCACAATGAAATTTTTTAATCTTGTGCTTTCTAACCTGGAGAATAACCTTGTAGCACATGCTGGTGTGGCTCTTTGTCACGGACATGTCATTGGGAGACTCATTTGCAGCTCCCAGGTCTGCACTGGAAGGAGGGATGAAAAGCAGCACCCCACCCAGTCAGCATGCCTCCTGAATCGTGGTAAACGCTGCTTCCTGCCTAGGCGACTTGACACAACATGACTTTGAAACTAGATAGTTCTGCACAGGTGCCTTAGCGAGTAAAGTGCTGCTGAGTGCGAGTTCCCTTGGTTCTGTGCTCTCTCATGGCAGGTCCCAGGGGCTGTCAAAGTCCATGAGCATCTGCCCCAAGCAGCTGACAGGTGGAGAGGAGTGGCCGGTAGGTGAGACACAGGTGAGAGTGGGCAGCGCTTGTGCCATATGTGTTACTCTTGTGCCGTACGTGCATCCTTGAAATGTCCCACGTGTTACTTCACTTAAGTCTACAGGTAACACTTAGTGATGGGTAAAGGGACTGAGGCTTAGAGCACTCGCATTCCCCGTCCCCGCTTACACTTCTACACGGCGGCGAGGCAGGAGTGGAAGCAGGCAGTCTGGCTTCTGCGTCCCTGCTTGTGACCATCGTGCTGGACTGGCTATCACAAAAAAGCAAATGTGTGTCTTCTCTAGGAGCTAAGGCATTCTTTAGCTTTTGAGAAGCTGTTAATGTTTGGTTCTGACTCTAATGTAGAAAAGTCAAATATATACATATTTTTTATTTAGTAGTGTTTTATTTTTATTTATATATTTAGTTAGTCTTTTTGAGACAAGGTCTCACTATGCATTTCAGGCTGGCCTTGTACTTACTCTGTAGCCCGGGCTGGCCTCAAACTCACAATGATCCTCCTGCCTCAGCCTCCTGAGTGTTGAGATTACAGGTGTGCACTACCACACCCAGCAAAAGTCAAATATTTTATTGTTACTATATCATAGGCAAAGTGGTATAATGGTATAAGATCACACATAAGTGGCAAAGTGATCTAGGAAATAAAAGTAAAAACAAACAGTTAAAATACATGACTCCTCCAAAAAGCACTCTAACAAGTCTCGTGTGGAGCAGACAGACCGCAGTGTATTTTATCCTGAGGATGACATCAGGGTGTACCTCTTTTGTTCTGAGAATCGAAAGCACTTCACAGAGGTACCTCCCTCTTAATTTTTACATCTTGGTTGGTGCTCAGTGCTGCAGTGTTCAGCAAGCCCCGCTGGGTGATACTCTGAAGATGTGCCAAGAACATTGCACGAGAACCATGTCTTCTCTGCTTAATTTTGTTTTGCTTCACCTGGTCTGAGTTCTCAGCAGGCTCCCTCGCCAGGGAATTGCAGCCATGGTGATGAAGAGCAAGCAGGAGCTCGGGAAGGCCTAAGCGCATACCTGGAGTTGGCGGTAGTGTTAGTCCGGGACGTGATGTGGGGTTGTTCTCCATAGTCTCTGGAAAATAGGCAAAGAAGCCATTACTGATGGGTAGTGATTACATCATACAGGTTGCAAAAAGTTTTTTTTTTTGAGACAGGGTCTCGCTATAGTTCAGGCTGGCCTTGGACTCACTAAGTGGCTCAAGCTAGCCTTGAACTCATGGTGATCCTCTTGCCTCAGTCTCTCGAGTGCTTGGATTACAGGCATGCACCACCACACCTGGCTGCACAAAGTTCTGTTTGCTTTGTGTGAACAGTGTGATTTTAGAAATACAGTACTTATGTAGACCTCATGAACATCATTATGTGAAATTAGTAGTCATAGTCATGTATGCATCTCAAATGTTGCATTTTATTATAATCTTTAAAAAATAAGGGAATTAAACCCAAGACCTTCACACTCACTTGCATCCCCAGCTTTTTTGTATTTTTAAAATTGGGCAGAGTCTCAGTAAGTTGCTAAGTTGCCGGGGCTGGGTTCAAACTCCTGCGTCAGCCACTCAGTGCCAGAGTTACAGGCATGCACCACTACACCTGGTTTATTGTAATCTTTATTAACCAATTGATTGCACAAAAATGAAAATTTATTCTGTAGTACTTTTACTTAGCATCTGGGCAGCAATATTAAAACACTGAGAGGAGAAGGCATTACCTTTTTAGTGAAAAACAAGGGTCACTATAAATAATGTAGTTTAAAAGCAAATGAAAAAATAAAATTAACTTATTTCAGCATTCAGTAATAGATACTTGAGATATGTTTTCTAACCTGAACATTTTCTAGTGTAGAAAATAGCCTTGAGGCTAGGCGTGGTGGTGCACGCCAGTAACCCCAGCAGTCCGGGAGGCTGAGGCAGGAGGATTGCTGTGAGTTCAAGGCCAGCCTGGGCAACATAGCAAGACCCAGCCTAGGCAACATAGTCTCAAAAACAAAAAAAGAAAAAGCACCTTGAACTCAGTGTTTCAGGAAAAATCTGTGGTAGTTTCCCTCTTCTTTTTACTTCCAGTCAGTCAAGGCCTGATACTAATGGGGGGGTGGTGGTGGCGTGTGTGTGTGTGTGTGTGTGTGTGTGTGTGTGTGTGTGCGCGTGCGCGCGCGCACGCGCGCGCAGGCATTGTGGTGTCTCCCCTGGGGCAGATTCTCACCTTTTCTGGGACCCAGTGACCATGTGTGTCGTCTGCAGCTAGTCCTCAGGCTTTTCTCTAGTGTGTGTAGATTTCATTTGGGATGAGTTTTTTTTTTTTGGCGGTACTGGGGATTGAACTCAGGACCCTGCGCTTGCTAGGCAGGCGTTTATTCCACTGAGCTATATCCCCAGCCCCTCATTTCCCCCATCATTTGGGATGAAAGCGGGTTTTCTCTGCCCTTTTTTTCGGTCTAGTTTTGTACTTCTGTCCATCCTAGTCCCTGTGAATCGTCCTTCAGTCCTGGGGTCTGTCCCTGACCGGCTGAGTTAGTCCCTGCTCCGCGGGTTGATACTGAATGCTCCCCTCCTGGCACGCCCTTCCGCTTCCGTCCTGCCTGAGGCTTCCTTCCGCTTGCTCACTGCAGCACAGACTCCGGTTCCCTGTAGCTTCAGGGCTGTGAGAGCGAGCAGTATCTGAGGCGTACATGTGTACTACAGGACTATTTTCAAATGTAAAAGTTGTTTCATTGAGAAGGAAAAAACTGAATTCCTGAGTGCCCGCTGTGTGTTAAGTGTTAACACATAAATCCGTCCTGGGACCAGCTGCCTCCAGCTCCCAGTATCTGCTGGCCCTTGATGTCCTCAGTTCGGAGTCTTCTCTTGGGGGCCAGGCTCAGCTTACTGAGAAACTACAAGGTGGTGGTGGTAGAGTATTAGGAAGTGTGGAGTGTAGAAGGGATCTGAAAAGGAGAAACTGCAGGAACAAGTTCTTCCATGTGTCCTCATCCTTAGCACCAGGGTCTGTGCTGGGTTTCTCTGCGCGGGGGTTGGCGGCTGGATGGGCAGAATGCATAAGCGTCCTTACCTCGGTGCCCCAGAGCATTGCTGGGAGGGTCACTTATTTTGATGGGATCCTTTCTCCCAGCAGTATGTGCACTCACTGTAAGGCACAGAACTAGGAAAGAACTCAAAACTAGGAAAAAGGAAACTTGAATATACAAGTATATTCAAACTCCAAAAGGGAGCGTATCCCATAGAAGGAAATGGGAAGTGACATTTCAGATGGTTTTTCCTGTAGGATGTACCAAGTTTCTGCTGTGTGCTGGTAAATGCTTAGAGTGCAGCGGGAACGTGGAGGTACCAGCCGCACTGCGGGGCATCCCAAGTACAGCTGCACTGGGTCCATGTAGGGAACTAGAACTTGGCTTGGATTTCTTCCCCAGAAACAGAACTTGTGGTTTCTGAATAATCTCCCATCACTTTACCAGAGGACAAAACCTCAATCACAAAGGAAAGCTCTCTAGTTTAGATTTAGATTTAAATTTTTTTTAGACTTAAATTTGATTGATTGATTGAGTGCAGGACTGGGAGTTGAACCTAACACTTCCATACTGAGCTACATCCCCAGCTCTTTTTTATTTTTTAGTTTGAGATAGGGTCTTACTAAGTTGCCCAGATGGTGCTTGAATTTATAGTCCTCCTGCCTTGGCCACCCAGAGCACTGGATTACAGATGTATAGGTTTAATTTGATTGACATGATTTTTTTTTAATTTTAAAAGCTGTTCAGCCAACATTTTTATCAGTTACTAGTGTCACGTGGAAAAGGATATGCTACTAGGAGAGATTGGTGACCCACTGGTTGGTTGAGTCTGTGCACAACAGTTCTTGAAGAGAAACTCACAAGGCATTGGGCACACAGGGTGGTCAGGTCCAAGCACAGGGTTACCCTCTGGGTTTCACTGCTTAGCAGAGATGCTGAGTCTTGAGGCCAGGGATATAGCTCAGCAGTACAGCGCCTGTGTAGGAAGCACAAGGCCCTGAGTTCAATTTCTGGGTCCAAAAAAAAAACCTTGAGTCTTGCTGGGTGTCACCCAGATTGAGGGCAGGTGCAGAGAAAAAAAAAAAGTACTGATATTTAGGTACTGGGAATCGAACTTGGGACCTTGTGCTTGCCAGGCAGGCGCTTATTCCACTGAGGTATATCCCCAACTCCTGTACTGATGTTTAAAACTTGAATTTTATACTTAAAAATGATTACATCTGTAACTTTTTGGGGAGAGGATAATCAGAGTTTTAAAATACTGAACTTAATTTATGAAACTTGATTAGAAAACCTCTAATGAGAATTGTAACACCACTGTTAATTACTTATTGTGGAACTTTATTGCTTCTCTTATTAAGGTGACAGACACATCTGTAATTGCAGAAAATGTTTTGACAGACTGGAAATCCCACTGTGTCCATGAAAACACTTTTTTGTTGCTTATCCAAATCAGCAAGTGTTCCCCAAAATATACTCCCAGATGTTTTTCCCAGAGAAACCTGTGGTCAGGTAAGTCTGGAAATACTGTTGTTGGAATGCTGCATTTAACATGCAGCGAGATTACGAGTGTACAGTGATCAGCAGGACAAAGTGTCTGAAAACTGCTGCCATAAAGTAACCTCTGTTTCACTGGGCTTAGAGCATTTCTCAGTTTAGTTGACCTCGGAAGATTTTTCTGTAGCTTAACCTTTGTTACCATCCCATTGAACTCCCACTGTTTAAAGTGACAGTCCAGACAAATGTTGTTTTTAAATAAATAATCAGAAATAGTCTGTTTTTTGACAAATTATGAAACTTTGAGGGGGTTGCTGGGGATTAAATCCAAGGCTTTGTGCATGCTAAGCACTGAGCTCCACCTCCACCCCTCTGAAATCTTTACAGCTATTAAATGCAGTCGATCTTGCCCCAAATTGTAGGCTTTTGGTGGTGATCTAAGTCAGTACTCACATCTGGATCATGTTTAATTCACTAAGGTAAAAATTCTTTCTGAGTTCTGGTGATGTGCTGGGCACTCCATGAAATGGTATGATAGAGGACAGCCAATGTGAAGGTAGCATGTGGCATGGCCTTGGTTTTCAAGGGACTTCAAATATAAAGCTAGAGGACAGTGCAGACAGAGTCACTGCTGACTGTAGAATGTTTTGCTTACCAGCTAGTACAAGGCTGGTTTTTGACCATAGGACTCCTGGGGTGTTACAGATAGAGAACACCAAGGCAGGCTCACACAGTTGGTGAGGAACTGACAGGATTAAGCATTGAACTGGATCTTTTTTTTTTTTTTAAAGACAGGGTCTTACTATGTAGTTCATGCTGGCCTTGAACTCATGGTAATCCTCCTGCTTCAGCCTCCTGAGTGCTGGAGTTATGGATGTGTGCCACCACGCCTGGCCTGAACTGGGTCTTTGAAGAGTGAACAAAAGTTGTCAGCAGATATGGGAGGCAGAAGAAGACAGAAGCATGTAAACTGCATGAGTTGTGTAGTGAACATCCATGGTGCAGAAGTCGTGCTTCTCCTGGGCAGGGAGAGAAGCGTTGGTGTTTTGTAAGACTAGTACTAGTTTACAACTGCACTGTTATGGTTCTAATATAAGCATGTCTTTGTATCTGGAAACTGGTTTAACGAAATGTGTCTGATGGCCAAGTTGACAAGGGGTGGAATGTTATGGTTGATACATTGTGTCAACTTGGGGAGTCTAGAGGTTTGGCTGACTGACTCAGGAGGAAGCTAAGGTGCTTACTTTGTACACATCCTGAGCCTGTGGAAGAGGAGGGCATGAAGGTGTGAGAGGTTCACCCCTCCTGGGTGGTGGTAGCCTATTTACAATGTAAGGGAGAAAAAGGCTGCTTGCAGCCATTCCTCCCTTTCGCTGGTTGTTTTTGCTGTGCTCTGCTGCCCTGGACAGTTTGCCCTCTGCCATGTGCCACTCTGCCTCAGAACCAGCCAAGGATGGACTGAAACCTCCACAAACTGTAAGCTAAATAAACCTTTCCTTCCTTCATTTTGGGCGTTGGGTATTTTGTCTCAGCAACAAGAGAAAAGAAACCAAGACATGCACCTTCTTATTTTCTCTCCAAATCCTGAGGCACAGAAACATTATGACCATTATGGCTTTTAAAATATCAAACTGTGTTTATTTCTTCTCAGCAGGCAGAAAAACCTGATAACACATACAGAGATTCACTTAGTTAAGGCCCTTTGTGGAGAACGGCCTGCCTGGCATAAACACGCTTTTAACCAAGTGTCTGTACAATGTTCTGTGTGCTAAGGAGTCGGCATCCAAGCCCTATGTCTTGGGGTCTGTGAGGGCTGTTTAAAAGATGTTTGTTCTGTTTAGTTCACTAGGTATTTGTTTAGTAGAAATGTTGCCTCTTTCTGTAATGGATCCACACTGGCATCTCAGCGATAAGGACGAGGCTTTGACCGATGTGATCAACAAAGGGCCGTACCTTAAAAACTCCACAGAAGCATGCATTGCTTAGCAACAGGAGTGTGTTCTGAGGTAGTTGTCATTCTGTGAGATGCGTGACTGGGTGATACCATTGTTTGGACATATTAGATCGCACCTGTCCAAACTCGAGCGATGGCATTGTCACTATGCAGTATAATCCTATGGGACCAGTATTATCTTTGGGGCCTGTTATTGACCTAAGTGTCATTGTGTGGTGGACGACTATAGTTAATTGTATTGAGTCTGACAGATGTTCATATTAATCCTTTTCCATCTTGTTAAAAGACAAACTTTGGCACAAGTTTAAAAGCTGATTCATACAGAGACTGATTCATGAGTCCAGAAGCTCCAAATGGAAAGTGGTTCAGGCTCCCCCAAAGAAATGTGAAGAGAAAATCTTTACAGGGCGGGCTTAGAGGCAGAACAGGGAAATGACCTGATGGGCTAAAGTTTGAGCAGCTGCCGTATTTGCACTGCCCTAGTGGGATGTTCCTGAGCTTGTGCTCAGTCAGCCTGCATTTGCTTCCTTCTGTGGATGTAGGAGCCCGGAGCACTGCAGCCATCTCAGCCTGCTGGTCTCCCTTCACGTTAAGTTTATTTGCATATATGTATGAAATCTTTTATTTCTACATTGTAGTATCATGTGCATTTTTTCCCAAAGGGTAGCATATGGTATCTGATTATACTGTCACAATTATTCACATTAGAAATAAATTTTTTCACAACTATCGAAGAATGACACACAGCATCTGGGGACTTGAGCAGTAAACTGTGGTACTGGATTGGGGTAACTTAGCTGTCCATCACCTAAAATCTCAAGAAAGGTTTTCCAGTTAATAAATTGCAGCTGTGATGTGCTGAATGTCTTTTCCTCTGTAGCGAGGATCCTGGTTCTCCGTCGCATCAGGGATAATTGGGGCAGCAGAAGATGGGTTTGGTGGCTTCCCCTTTCCCTACTGTAGCCTCCATTCATTTGTCCTTCGTCAAAACACAAAAGAATGTAGCAAGATTATATCAGTGGCCCATATAATATGCTATCTTTCTAAGGGAAAAGAATATACTTTTTTTTTTCTTTTTGAGACTGGGTTTCTGTTCAGGCTGGCCTTGAACTCACTTTGTAACCTAGTCTGGCCTTGAACTCACAGCCATCATCCTGTCTCAGCCTCCCAAGTGCTAGGATTACAGGTGTATGCCACCACACCCAGCCTAGAATATACTTTTAAAACACTTACAAATCTAAAGTAGGATTAGTTTTCTGGGGAGAATAAAAAGCAATCTTACTGGAATGGGTGTTAATGAAGAAAGGATAAGTTTATTATTAGACAGCTAAAGTGGTAAGTACACCACTAGCAGCTACCAACCAGTTCTGCTTCTTTGCTGCTAGTAGTTAGTATTGTGTGACTGGTATGAAAGATGCTAATGCTAACTCTGGGGAGGTCCCCAGGATTCTCCTTAGCTGGTTCCCCCCTGTTGGGTTACTTGGTTTAACATAGCTTAGATGGGAAACTACACATTTGACCCTTTATATCTGTGGATCCCACATCTTCATTCAACCAACTGCAGATTAAAAATGTACCTGTATTCAATTATACAAACTTTCCCCTCTGGTCATTATTCTCCAAACAATAAAACATAGCTATTTATATAACATAGATTGTATTAGGTAATCTGGAGATAATTTCAAGTGTTCAGGAGGGTGTTCATAGGTTATATGCAAATACTACACCATTTTATATAAAGGACTTGAGCGTCCCTGAATTGTAGTATCAGTCCTTTATGGATACCCATAGATGACTGTATTTTGTTAACATGGGACATGCTGCTTCCTTTACTTGCCTTTTTCTAATTCAGTTGACCTTCCTTTGTTAAATAAAGCAGTACTTTAAATGGCTTTTAAAAATAAAACAAAATAAGGGAAGTCTTAGTGCATGAAGTTTTCATTATTGTTCTACCTGCTCAGAGCAGATGCTTTCCAGAGTAGTGTTCTGCTTAAGGGAGGCTTCTTGGCACAAACCTCAAGCTTTGTGCAGAGAATGGGAATCCACAACCCTCTTAGAATTAAAAACACTTGTGCATTTTTATTTTAACATCTATAAATGTTTGTCTTGTTTTAATGGGTAGACACTGGTATGTTCAAACTTGCCTGATTATAGCCAGAGATACCAGTAATTTTAGACAGAAACCAGATGACAAACATTACATTCCTTTTATGCGCATCTGAGGTAATGACATAGGCATAAAGGCTCATTTCTTTGTAGCTAATTCATGGAATGCCTAGAAAATGGTATTTCAGTTTCACCATCATAGGAATTTCATGATTTTCTTTGCCGGCATTAGAAGTGTAGAATTACCCACCTGACTGTGAAATCAGTGGATGTTCCTTCCCTGCTGCCAAGCTCTGGATTTTGTTTAGGCCCTTTCAGAGCTCTGTGCGGATTGTTGAATCCGATGATGGAGAGAAGACACTGGGCTATTTTTGTCAGTGCCTGTTCATTCACGTGCCTTCTGCCCTAGAACATCTGCTTCCCTCATGTTTCTGTTCTCTGTGAAGACAGATGAAAGCCATGGGGAAAATTCTCCATTTCTCATTCATAGTAATTCTACAGTTTATGAATCAATAGTAGCAGCAGTTGACCAAGAATGACAGTATCAGGAAAGCCAAGAACTGTCATGGAATCCACATACCTTAGAAGTCAAAATTCAACTTCTGAATTTTGTACATGAAGGAAAAAGAATTCTTTTTGATACCAGAAATCAAACTCAGGACCTTGTGCTTGCCAGGCAGGTGCTGTGCCACTGAGCTATATCCCCACCCAGTGAAGAAAATATTTACAAAGCACGTCAGCCTAATATTTTACTACTTCCAAGACTTCTTTCCTTTTCAGAATTTTCTCCAGGTGCAATTTCAGTCACTTCTGACTTATTCACATGGGAATATGAACATTATGTGAAAAATACATGTGTGCTTGGTGATGGAGAAGGGGAAGTCTGTTTAGAATTCAAATAGGTGAAAGTTATCATCTGGAAGCATGCTTTTGAAAGGAGGAAAATCCATGTATATTAGGGTATACAATATATTTACCAAAATAAAATTTTGAAATATTTGATATATTTATTAAAAGAAAATATGCATGTATATCATCACCAATTTAGGAAAATTTAAATATGAAAATTGATTTTAAAACATTTGACCAGCATTTTGGTCAGCAGTGACTATTACTTCTTTATCTTCATGGTCTCCCATTGCCATTTTTTGGAATCACTGAAAATCTCTCAGATGACTAGCTGCACTCTATTAACAGTATTAACATGTTCTCACTGTCTTGTATCAACTAATGGGACTGTCTCATGCCACCCAGCAGGAAAGTCATCCATATACCACTGGTGGCTCAGAGGCACCTGGCAGCGAAACAGTGAATTATTATCCCATCGTGAACCTGTTATACCAGGACAGAGCTTCATTATGTGTGTACTGAGTTTTTGAACAAATATGAGAATTGTCCCCTTCTGGCAGTGACATGTTTAAATTTGGCTTTTGATCGTTGTGAAGTAGAGTTGTCTTGCAGATGTGTCTCCAAGGTGCTAAATTTACCTTGTTTTTTTCCTTTCATTGTTTCCTTCGGATGTGGCTGCTGTGTTGACCATCTGTATCTCTGCTGCCGAACTTCTTTTCACATCATAAGGAAACCTCCCAAGGTAAGCAGTGGCATGGATCACGGAAGCCCATGCGTAACACCTGTCTCTTCAGGGAGAAAAATGGCATTCTAGTTTAAAACTCAAACCGCAAACAAACAGCTCAATATAAAGTAAGAATGTCACACTGCAATTACAAAGCACTTGCTCATATTATTATTTCATTCTTAAAATACTCACTGATCCCCAGACACATGTTGGTTGATCGTCTGCTGTCTTGGTGATGGGAGGAGGATCAGGACGACAAAGGGCACATCCTCGCCCTCAGGCTGAGTGAGTGGGTGTGGCCGGCCTAGAGGGTGAGAGGGCACCGCTGGTGACATCCTAGAATGAGTGTGGCCACTGTGATTACAGACTGCACAACCTGTCTTTCTGTGTGCCTGCTAAGAAGACTCAGTATCTTTGCCAAGATTTTCCACTTTTAGGTAGAGACCCCACTGTCCATCAGCTCCATGTGGTCCCTTGGAGTTCCTAGCCAGTCACAGTGTCTCCTAGCTGGAATTCTCCCCTCACTGCTCTGGCCAATGTTTGATGTTGTGTTGACCACTGGGGAAGCCCAAAAGTTAGAGAATTGATGGGGTAAGAAGCGAGGGATCTGTGACAGGCCCTGAATGATTAAAGATTGATTTTGTTACTAGTGAACATTTTATGGAATATCTGAGGGATGCTTAATATCAAAAATAGTAAGACATTTGGCCATGCCCTGGCCAGGGATGCTGATTTAGCTGTGATTCCTAGATGGGATTAGGACAGGTCATACATACCTGTGCTGTATTACCAGTCAGAATCTAAGACATGCTGGGTGAAGGTATGGAACCTGGACTAGACGAGCTTACTTTTCCCTGGGGTTATACAGGAGAATCTAACTTAGTTCTTGGATTATGCAGACCCACAAAAATGCCATTTCATGTTTTATAGCTATTGAAGGCATCGTAGGTATTATGTGTGGCACTAAGAATTTTAGTGTGTGCAAAGAAGGCATGCGTTAAACAAATAATATGAGATCTGTTAAGAAAAAGGAAATATGTAATAGTGTAAGAAGTATAAGCCATAGGAGGCAAATTGGCCAAATCTAGGAGATCACTTTGTTTTTCCTAAGGCTATTATCCCCAGATTTACAAATCAGAAAATTTCCATGCTCCTAGAAGATCTGAATCTCATTTATCTAACTCTTCTTCCTCTTGCTACTTATTCCCTGAAGATTTCAAGCAGTTTTGTGATATATTTACTTCTTTCCCAATAGAAAGAGGCACTGAAATACTGAACAATCCACAGGTAGCTTCGGGGAAAGAAAGCACTGAAATTGAAAAGAAACACAAAGGCGTTTTAAACTACTTTCTAGCCTGAATATATAGCCTTTTGCAGCCTTGGTTTTGCGAAGTATCCTGTTGATAATGCCTAAGAAGTATCATGAAATTTTCAAATAAAATTTATGTTAAATCACCATGTTAAAATGTATTTCTTAAATATTTAACATATTAATACCCGTTTTATGCCTATATAATATACACATTATAGGGCACATCTGGAAAGAATAAAGATCATCTTGAATTCAAATAAGTAGTACAAACAGAGAATAAGATTTAAAAAGACACAAGTAGATATAGGATTTTCCTTGTAGAAACTGTAAATATTCAAACTATGGAAAAAGAAAAGAAACTTTTCATGATTATGGAAGAGTGACTTTTTTAGCTAGGCGCTGTGGTATGTGCCCACAGTCTCAGAACTTTGGAACACTTGAGCCTATAACTGTAAGACCAGCCTGGGAAACATAACAGGACCCCAACTCATAAACAGTTTTTCCTTGTTCCTACAAAAGCATCAGAAAAGATAGGGTGATTCAGTTTAACAACTGATTCTTCCAGGCAGGAGAGAAATGATGCATGGGTTAGACCTAGTCCTAGCATTCTGATGGGGATGGGCTAGGGGATACACACACAATATAGTATAAAATCAGTTGCATTGAAGACCACAGAGGTAAAGCATATGTGAAACGTATAGGATGAAAGTGCAGTAAGAAATGGCAAATTAGATCATCAGTGCCACCTTTTCTATAAAGGACAGCAAGGACTGGGCAGATTATTAAAATATGTGCTTTGAAGCACTGGATATATACCAAGTTTAGTGAGCAACTGCTAGATCAAGATCTAAAAGGAAGTGAACATAGAGAGAGGTTAACCTCCTGCTTTGGAATATGCCATTCAGGAATAAACAGGTAAAGGCAAAGCAACGTTGCTAGAGCTTTTTGGGACCAGGTGAAACAACAGCGTTACAGTTTATGTTCTGCTAGAGGTGGACTCCTTGGTAATCTCCTTGCACTTTGACTGACAAAGTAGATGGGTACCCAGCTTTGGGTGAGGCGTGAAAGGGAAACGGAAGTAAACCAGCAGTCACAGAGATTGCTGGGGGTTGCAGGACATTTGTGTGATGCAGGAAATTTCAAGTAGCAAAATTGGATCAAAGTGATACTAGAATATCAATTCCCATAAGCACCTCGCAGAAGCAGAGGTAATCCTAAGTCTTTAAAGATTCCACAAACCTTTTAAAAATACACTGTCCAGGACTGGGAATGTAGCCTTGTGATAGGGCACTCAGCCTGGGGTGCACAAGCCCTGGGCTCAGTTCCCAGCACTGCAGCAAAACAGAGAACAGGCGTAGCACACACACAGAAAAGAGGGTACGTGGCAAGATAATGCTGCATGAAGAAGAACCAGAAAAGATAATAAAAATGGAAATAGAATCATAAATGGTTCGCAGCTGTCCAGATATTAGCCACAAACCTTAAAAAGGTTTTTGTTAGTAAACGTCTGTTGTACATAACGAATACATTTATCATGGGAAGTCGACACCTTACATATCACGTCTTAGTCCTTGGTGCTCTTCCCTTCCTTGTCTTCCCTTCTCCTTCAGCCCTAGATCCCGTTCCCGTTTGCAAAGAGATCTTTGTCTTTTGTTGTGCTCTTCAGATTATCTATACTTGGATTTCTCATATAAGAGAAATCATGTGATATTTAACATTTGTGTCTGATTATTTCTCTTGGTGTTACCATCTCAACATGCATCCATTTCCCTGCAAATGACTCAGGCTTATTCTTTTTATGGCTGAGTAGTACTCCTTTATCAATATAAAAGAGATGAACATTAGAGAGGTTAACCTAGCCCCTTGAGAGATTAGGTTGTAGATACAAACATTAAAAGAAATACACTTGCTGTGTTTAAGGATGTAAAACACTACATTGAAAAATATGAGGACTGGAAATTATAAAAAGTGGAAAAACAGATGTGAAAAACAACTCAATAGAAATTTCAGTTTGAGAAACCCAAACACAAAGTCAAGAATTTAAGATTTAGCAACAGAACAGATGCAACTGAAGAGAGAATAAAATAACTGGAAGATAGATTAGAAAATGTTGAAATGAAGTACCAAAGAGATAAATGGCATTGGAATAACTGGACATCCACGTATACAAACAAAAAACAAAACAGAACAAAAAAAACAGAGGCCTAACCTCCTTCACAAAAATTAACTCAAAATGGATAATTGACCTATACATAAAATGCAAAACTATAATACCTCTTGATTACATGGGAGAAAATCTAGGAGACCCTGGGTTTGGTGATGACCTTTTTAGATGACATTGCCAAGAGCATGATCCCTGAAAGAAAGCATTGGTAAGTGGAACTTCATTAAAACTAAAAACTTCTCTTTTGCCAAAGACATGGTTAAGAGAATGTAAAGACAAGCTACCAGCTGGGATAGAATATTAAAGGACTTTACCCAAAATATACAAAGAAGTCTTAACACTCAGTGGTAAGACTTTACCCAAAATATACAAAGAAGTCTTAACACTCAGTGGTAAGAAACAAATAAATTAAAAAAATGAAAAAATCTGAATAGATATCTTACCAAAGAAAGCACACAGAGGGCCATATTATCCCCTGCCCCCCAGAGCAATATTATACATAGTCAGTGGCATATCATTAGAGCATTATACGTTAAAACAATAATGGAATACTACTCCCTACCTGTTAGGATGTTAGAATGACTAAATCCCCAAATCTGACAGCACCACAGCTAGTAAAGATGTGGAGCAGTAGGGACTTTGTCATCACTGGTGGGAATGATGAGTGGGATAGCCATTCTAGAGGACAGCCTCCAGCTTCTCACAAAATGACCTGTAATCTTGTCAGACGATCCAGCAATCCGTGTTTCGAGACGTTTACGTAAGTTGAAAACTGACCCCTGCTCAGCATTCTGCACACAAGTATTTATAGCAGCTTCATTCGTAAATGTCCTTTGGTGGATTAAGCAAACCTGGTGTATCTATGCATATTTTTGAGTGACAAGAGAGAATTGTGCTGTCCTTCTGTAAAAAGACTAGAGAAACCTTAAATGCACGTTGCTAAGTGAAAGAAACCAATCTTGAAAAGGCTGCGTGTTCTATAAATCTATACGGTACTCTGGAGTAGGCAAAACTTTACAGATATTAAGAAATAGCGAGTCGCTAAAGACCTTTGCAACACAATGACTGTTGACAAAGTGAGAAAAGGAAAGGAGAGCAGAGGGCAAGGGAGAGGAAAGACAGACTGGCTGGAATAAGAAGATGTGCACCAGTTGACTACAAAGAATATTCAAACACCGGGCATGGTGGGGCACGCCTGTGCTCCGAGCACTCAGGCAACTAAGCAGGGGGATCGCCACAAGTTTGAGGCCAGCCTGGGCTACATAGGGAGTTCAGGGTCCAACTGGAGCCTGTCTCAAAAAAAAAAAAGATTTAAGTCTGGATATATTGTTAGTCACCCTCACCAATGGACAGAACCACCGAGCCAGAGGAACCTCGTCGCTGTGACTCTGTTCTCAGGAAGACCCAAGTGCCTGGCTGGCCCATGTTCCCAGTGACCCCTTCCATCCGTGTCACCCTGGCCTGGCTGGACAGGAAAGTGCCTCTGAGCACTGCAGACCTCAGGACCAACTTAGAGTCTCTTGTCATTACTTTGACTCTTTCCAAGGAATATTTATTCACATAGTCAGTATTTGGGCAGTTGCTGAAGTTATGTCTAATTATGTAATAATGGTAAATAATTATTGTACTAATTACTGAGCTGTGATTTGCAGTTTCTGTTACCAGTAAGCATGGTGTATAAGAAATGTCTAGGATGGGAGTGCTGCTTAGGAGGGAGGGGAGGGTTTGTCAAGAAGGAAAGGAGTCAGGGACTAGAACACCTTGGGATTCATGCTGCCTGGGGCAATGGGGAGAGCAGGAAGAGCCAATTTGGTGAGAACAGCAGGCTCCCATGAATGGTGGTGCTGCTGCTGGGGGTAGGGTTGAGAATTCCTGTACTTCTCTACAAATTGGGTTTCCTTTCTTTGGGGGGTGTACAGAAAATCGAACTCAGGATCTCATGCTTGCCAGGCAGGCGCTGCATTGTTGGACTATATCCCCACCCCTGATTTTCTGTTTTGCCTAAATTTTTTTTCCTAAGTGTTGTATTAGGGCACGAACATAATGAAGATACTCTTAAAGGTGAGTTTCAATTTTTATATGGCATGTGTAATGGGGCATAACAGAATAGAAAGGGAAATTTTATATCCATATAGATTGCTTTGTACCATATCTTTGGATTTTTTCCTTTGATAAGTGCCGTATTTTATAAAGTGGTGCTCCTGAGTGGAGAAATTTTTATTTTAGCATAGACCATGGGTGGTGAACCTGTGGCACACCTGCCACAGTGGCCTCTTTGTATCATTGAAAGCTCTGAAAGTTGTGTATTAATGCAGAATTTATAGTAGCAAGTTCTATTTCTCTAATGAAGAAAAATAAGATTTTGGACAAATATGAAGACCCCTGCTATATAGCTATTATGTAGTTAAAAAAAGAGAGAAAAGCACCTTTGTCATACAATTGTCAGAGTGGAGGTGTCCTTTTCTCTGTGTGACTGCAGTTTTCGGTGCAGAGTTTCTGTTTCAGAAAGATTGAAAACAGGTTAAAGGGGGTAAATTGCTTGTTTAACTGCCTCCTGATAAACTTTGGATTTTGACAGTCAATAATACAGAAGAAAGAAAGGGATTATTCTATTTGTTGGACTTTATAAGACAAGTTTAGAGGGAAAGAGAAGGAGTTGGGGGAAAAGTATAAATATCTGCAGAATCATTTTGTTGAGGACCATATGCTGTTTTACTTAGTTTGCTTGCTTTAAACTCATGATTGTTGTATTTAATGTCTTTCAGTGTAGTGTATGATTTATATGAATAATTTGATCTTGTGAATTAAATTGAACTTCAAGCTTTTCAGTCCCACTTCTGTGTACGTAAATTTGTTGGCAAAAACCATGAGCTGAAGCAATTGATAGCGTTATAGCAAAAGATAAAGAAAATTTCCTCCTGTTGTGCTAGGAGTGAAACCCAGGGCCATGTGATGCTAGGCAAGCGCTCTACCATTGAGCTACACTCCCACCCTTAGCTGCTGCTTTTTGAAGGCCATGGTCTTTAAAGAAGTAGATTGGTGTATACCAAATCCTAACTTTAAAGAATTGCTCAAAAAGGAGAGAAGGAAATTTATGTCCACCTTGGCCTCTGAGACGGAGTGTTATAACCTGTGACTGCCTTCATTTTCTCTCACCTCCTCTGCCTTGCTGCTGTGAATTTGTAAGAAGGCACTGGATCTCGAGACAAATTCTCGACCAGCAGCACTGTTAAATACGGTAGCCATTTACCTACTGTATTTTGTGATTCTTGAGCGTGCAAAACATGGCTGGAGTGAGTTGAGATGAAGTGTAAACTACACACCTGATTTCTAAAGCATAATTTGGGGGAACAAGAGAATGCAAGAAAAAATATTATGGATATGTTGGATTAAATACAGTATGTTAAAATTATTTTGTCTTTTTTAATATGCCTATGAAACATTTTAAATTGCCTACATGGGCCTGGGAATGTGGCTGAGCGGGGACGCGCTCGCCTGGCATGTACAAGGCTCTCAGGCTTCTGTGCATTTACTTCCCAGTAACACGCAGCAGCTCCACCGTCTTCCTTGCATTTCTGCCTGATATCTGGGTCCGGGAGTACTGCAGCTGCGTGAACTCAGTGGCAGCACAACCTTCCTGGTCTGCAGCTCCCTAGGAGTTTTTACTCATCCATTCAGAAATCACTAAACAGACGGTAGTTAAGAAAATTTTGTGGAAAACAATGTTGCAGCAGTGTGGTGGCTTCAGAAGTGATTAAATTAGTGGTTTCTGCCCCCTAGAATTGTGATATGGTGAGAATGATTAAATGTGGGATATTCTGAGTCATGGAAGATGGATTATGATACACTTCAGCACTACTGCTGCCCTCTGTAACTTCAGAGAAAATAGCTTCGCAGCTAACTGGAGCTTCAGGAGGGCTTTCAAGAGAAGATAAGGGCTCCAAGTGTGGAAATCGAGGACAGGAATCAAAATGTATATAAGGGACAGAACCAAGAATGTATTGGTATGTTAGGAATTAATGAGCTGCACACTCTGGTGAGAGTATAGGGTACATGAAAGGAAAAGTCGTGTATTAAAAACTGGAAAAGTAGGTACCTTATAGAGGGTTTCAGAGTCAGACCTAAATCCAGTGGGCTACGAAGAATACTTAGGATTTCTGTGCAGAAAACCTGCGTGATCAGAAGCATGCATGTGAGAAGTTCATCTGGCTGTAGGATGCAGGGTACATTGGTGCCTAGAGAAGGTAGGGTAGATAGTAGTCTGGTTTCATCTAACAGTAACTGCTTTGTGTTAGCTTGTTTATGTTACGTGCTGCAGTAGTAACGACGTTAGACATTCAGTGGCTTCAGCAGTAGAGGTTGTTTCTTCGATGTTACTGTTCTCAGATGCCAGCTGTAGCTCTGTACCCTGTAGCTTTAATCTGGGCTCCAGTCTGGAAGAACAGCCCCCATCTGGGACTTACTATTAATCTCAGGCAGAGAGGGAAAATAGAGCCAGCAAGTAGCTTAAGATGAAGCTGCTGCTCAGACCTGGCATTCATTTCTTCGTTCACATTCAATTGGCCGAAGCACGTGACGTGACTGAGCCTGGGATCAGAAAGGTCGGGAATTATATTCCTCCTACTCCAGGTATTGCAAATCACATGGCAGTGGGCAGGAGCACATAATCCTCTTACAGGGAGGGCAGTGAGTCATTTGGAGCAGTAATGCAATCAGTAGACTTCATTGTTCCAAACCACATTTTAAAAAATTTCCCATTTCCTACCCCAAAAACCCCAAAACCCACCCCATCCCTGAAATCCTCAAACACAGCACAGTATGTTTCTATTTTGAAATTTCTGTAGATGCTGCCTTTCTGCCCTTTCCTTCTGCCTGGCTTTGTTCCAAGCCAGATGTTTCCACTAGTAATTCTGCGCTTGTAGATGCTGCTGGCAGGGTACCAGGACGCACTGACTCTAGGGCCCAAGAGAAAAGATCTCCATCTCCCTCGTCTCAGCATTGATCCAGCTCCCTATCCAGAGCAGTGACAGCCTCCTGGCCCAGAAAGAGTCTCTGGAATCCCATGGGACCTGGGTCATCCCAGCAGAGTGAACTCTCTTGTCAGCCCTTTCTAGTGCAAGCTGACATCGAATAAGTATTTACAGCCTCTGGGCTGCCTCAGGTTCTTTATGCCTTGGGGCCCTGAGACCTTGGAGTGGGCCCAGGCTGTTCCTCCCTATCGGGATGGACAGAGCTTGGTCCAGCAGGGAGTGGCAGGTGCATCTTTGTCTAGATGTTCTGAACCACAGCAACTACTGCGTGTGGTAGGTGATATCAGGGTGACTGAGTCTTAATCTTTTCTCTTTTGTAGTGCACAACAGGAATCATTTATCAGACATAGTGCACAGGATCATACGGTGCATGCTTAGACATTTGCACCTTTGGGTATGTTTGTTAAAGAAGGAATATTGTGTGCTTGGAAATGTCCACATTACCTTTTAAATGTGTTGTTGGAAAGATTGAGTGGCTAGGTTTTTTGAGAAGTCATCAGGGCATGAAAGAACTAGAAATACCACAAACTGTGCATTTGTGGAACCCCTGCCCTACTCCTCAGCAACCAGTGAGGCAGATGTTGGAAATGAATGATAAAGGATTAAACATAGAATGGATATTTGGCTGAGCTGATATTGAGTTAGTGCTTCATTTCTTATGCACCACCAGTTTGCATGTTCAGTGGTAAATGGAAGCTTGTTGCTGTAATAATATTGGTCTGGGATTTGAGAGAACTAGTTCCTATATTCAAATTTTTTTTTTAAATGAGTGCATGCATGTTTGATTTCTTTGGAGAGACACACTCTCTCTATGCTTTTAGAACTTTGAACCACAATTCACAGTAGTGCTTTGCACTGCACACAAGGGATGACCAAAAAGTACAGTGAGTGTGCACATTTTGGAAATGTATTTCAGTGAAAGATTCATTATCATTAATCCCTCTCAGTATACTCCCCCTCGCTTGAAATACATTTATCCCATCATTATTGCCATTTCCTGAAGCCACTGTAGAAGGCCTGTTCTTATCTTTACAAGATGTAGTAAAAAAAATATGGTGAATGATAATGGCGGGCTCACAAAACATTCCCCTGTGTCCTCTGGATCTGGCACCATGCAACTTCTACTCCCCCCGAAAGAATTAAGATGTGTCATGTGCATGTGTTAACGCCCTACTCGGAATGTAAACATTATGTACTGTAGACATGTACTAATAAAAAAATTTAAAGGTAAAAAATGCTTTAAACCCTCAAAATATGCTAGTATGGTGGTGCACACCTATAATCCCAGCACGTGGAAGGGCAAGGCAGGAGAATCACTGCAAGTGCAAGGCCAGCCTGGGTTACATAAATGAGTTCAAGGCCAGTCTCCAAGGGAGAAGGAAAAAACCCTCAAAATAACCCTGAAAGTGAGACATTTTGGATAGATTTGGGACAGCAAGGAAGCCAGCAAAGACCCCAAAGAAGCCCGCCGTGACTTCCACAAGGAAAACCGTGAGAATGGCAGGATATGGATGTTCAAAGAGAAGTATTTTAAAGGGGATTAATGGCCATATATTGTTTACTGTAATATACATATTTTTTAATTTAACCACACACTGTTTTTTTCAGTCACACCTCACGGTTGCCTCCTATAACAGATTATGAATTCCCAAGGACCAGGGACAGTGCCCTGTATCTTCTGGATGTGCAGCAGATGCTGTTGGATTGTTTTGAATCTTTGAGCTGCTTTGACATCTTTATAGTCAGGCAGTGATGACTGTGTAAACCAAGACATTGTTTGGCATATAGATACAGGTATATATAAAGAAAATGATTATGTTGCAAAAAAGACGGTACTGGGTTGACAGATTTTTAAACAAGAAGGTCAGTCTGTAATAGAACTGACCAGTAATATGTTGATGGCTCTGATGTTCCTTCTTTGTGGCCTGGGACAGACATTCAAATACAGCCTGGAGTTTGTGCTGGACAAGCGGCTTTTGCAAACAGTGATGGCGAAGAGAGTGCCATGGTCAAACAGGCTTCCAGGGCTGGATGTTGCTTGCAATTTCAGTTCAGCTTTTTCCTACATGAGTGAAGTTTAACTCATCCTTTTGTAATGATTCTCCACCTCCGATATTAGGAGAGATGAGAAGGAGAAGTGTTGCGAGTCGGCATGAACTGGACAATTTTGACATGAAAGACAGTGCTTTCATCATCTTTTGGCGTGGTTCACAACACAGTGTGGTGAAGTGTGACCAAATATGAAATATGCTTTTTATGTTAATTATAGTCTTGCAAATTGGCAAAGTTGAAAAGCAACTGTAAAATGTGGCATTGGCGCACTGCAGTTCTCAAAACTATAAGGACTGGGGTGTGCGGAGAGATTTCAGACACAGTTGTCAAAGTGTATTGTGAATGGCAGCTGGATCTGCAGATGTGAACAGTGGATTGATTGTTCGACAAGAGGAGGAAGATAGCACAGAGGAGCGAGGCACACTCCCATACATAGCGGAGCGAGCCCATGTAGAGCACATTTTCCTCAGGGGAAGCCCTTTTAATTACAGATTTGAGAGCTAGGAAGTAGTGTGTTTTGCATTGATATTTTGGACACAAAATTAAACAGTCTGCAGCAACTGTTCCATTCATGGGCCTTTTTTTTTTTTTTTTTGGTCTTTTCATTTTTTTCTTCTATTTAATCAGCAAGTACTGGTCACCTTTGCCCAGTGTGCTATACCTGTAAAGTATAAAGAAATGAGTGAGCAGAATTGCTGGCATAGGAAACCTCTCAGCTGGTTAAGAATACCAAGGTCTTAGGTTGGCGTCTGTACACATTAACCCTCTGCAAGCAGTAGCTGTCCTAATGGGGGAGTGCCCGTCGGTAGCTACCATTAATACTGATACCAGTAGCTGCCACAGACTGAATCACCCTGTGTGCCAAGCATTATACTAGTGGGCATTCTCCTTAAGTTCGCACAATCCTAACTTAATGTAAAATGTACTTAGGTAGATGAATGTTTGTTGGAGAGGTGGAGCTGTTGATAGAGGAGGAAAAAATTACAGAGTAGAAATCAAGGAAACTTTGGAAGAGGTAACATTTGCCAATAAGTGAGTTCTGTCTCACTGTCAGATGTGAGGCTAGGAGAGAGGAGACTACAGAAGGAGGGGTTCTCTTACAGTTTACAGGCTCTGCTTTTTTCCCAGGTTCCTTGCTGTGCTCCCAGATGATGCCTTGGCCGTTGGTGGAGCCTCAGAGAGCTGGGGAGTTGGATGACCACTGACATAACATACACACAGATAGGGGAGCCTGCTTGCGTCTTTTTTAAAAAGGAGGGAAAACCCATAAACACACAGCATCTATAGGATGACCACTCTTGTCACTCCTGCAGTGGAGGTAAAACTGGAGGCTTCAGCAAGGGCTTGTGATACCTGCTATACTGCCCAGGGTGCCGAACATTTGCACTTGCTGGTCTGCATTGGACTGCTTTGTCTGCTGAGACAAAGCTCCTGACATACACAACTTAAGGAGAAAAAATGTATTTTGACTCCCGGTTTCACAGGCCTCAGTCCATAGTCAGTTGACTTCAAGGCAGAAATGACATGGCAGAGGCAGGCTGCTCATCCCATAGCAGCCAGAAGCAGAGACAGGAAAAGAATTAGAGCAGAAGGGGCCAGACACCACCATCATGCCCCGTGATGCCCCAGACACACCGAGAAGTGTGCCTTGGTAATGTCCTAGGTGTCTCTTGAGCTAATTGCGATGACAAGATTAATCATCACAGTAAGCAGCCATCGTATGTGAAAATACAGGCTTACAAGATTGTTTAATTACAAGGTCACTCATCAGAAGTTGCTCTAAAATATAAATCCTCAGAGTATTTTTGTTTGGTGAAATTATGAAACATTAGGAAAACCAAGGCCTTGTCTTCTAGGAGTAAATACCATGGCAGAACAGGAAATTGTGTATGAATAGATGTACGTGTATACATACATATATGTGTACAAAATCTGGTCACTCACGTATAGAATTGAAAACACTAAGAAGATACTTCTTTTTTTTTTTTTTATTCATT